>JAOTQR010078970.1:0-42816 GCA_025774065.1 Solanum ossicruentum
TAGTTTAATTTATTGAAAAAATAAGGCTTAAAATGGAAAAGAAAGTCGGCCAAAGTTATCCTTTAAAAAGGGTTATAAGCAGCCCTTTTACCTAATTCTAAGACTTGGAAATTTTCATCTTTCACAAAAGTTCTTGCTTATTCTTTATTAACTTTGTAAAACAGCAAAAAGAAGCTTTTAGGGTTCTTAAGGAGACCCTAAACCTTGAAGGTAAAGGTAAGTGATTATAGGTTTGCATTTAGTATGGTTTTCTTATGCGAAACAAGAGACTTTGTTGGTTATGTCTATGCTGAAATTGTTGGATAACATATGTTCCAAAAGTGGTTGTACATTTTTCTTGTTTATTTGGAAGCTTTTCTCTTTTTGGTTGGGTTGATTATGAAGGGAGGTTACTGTTATTAATGACTATTAGTTCTATTATTATGTATAAAGGTTGTTGCACCATTTTTATAGTCTACGAAAGTATGTTCTTGTGTGATATCGTCATTGTTCTCGTAATAGGAACTTGTGGCTTGATTGATTGGGGGCTATGGTCTCACGTCCTCCACATATTTTGAGGACTATTTTTGAGCTATTTTAGGACTATTTGTATATATAAATATTGTGGGAATAGTTTGGTTGAAGTTGGTACAGTTTTTGAATCATCAACGTCGTAATGTAGCAAAGGGATGTAACATTATGCCGCCTATTTGTATGTTGCGTAGAATTGTTATGTCTTCTGCTTTGTAGACTGTTGTAAGACTGTTATGGCACTAAAATAGGATTCACATGATATGTGTATGACAATGTGTATTAGAAAATATGATTAGGCACGAAAGGTTGAAAGAATACACTCGGGTTTATAATTACCCGCTTGCTGCGTATATGTTGTTTTTATGAGAGTGGGCTTCCAAGATGTATCTATTGGCTTCTAATACTAGTTTTATCACCTACTGTGTTGTTGATAAATATTCAGAGGAAGGGAAGGTTATCTCGAGGTAATAACGAGGTAGTACAGTGAGGTATGTAAGGGTACTTGAGTTCATATTATTTGGCATGATACATAGATCCCTCCTTGACACATAAAGGCACTTACCAACTCTGACACAACTATTAACCATGTTTTGACTCTTTCACTTGTTCATATGCTCCCATACATAGTCACCTTTAAATCTGCATACATACTTGGATACCAAGATACACAAATTCATTCTAGTAAATAAAGTTCATGTGTTGTTCTACCTCCTATGCATTTTATTATTTGTGTAACTTACTCCTTTCATTATGGTATTTTCTTTTATAATTATTTACATGTCATATGTTGTATTTACAGTCCTGCAGCTCCAATATTATGACCACCAAATGAATCATCTCAAAGGTAATTGAAAGATAAAGTATATTGCTTGTTGATGGGTGGTAACTCGAGGGGACGAAGAATCACCTAGCCAGGGTCGATCCTATCACGAGGGTAGCCCAAAGGGTTAAAGGAAATACTTGGACAGGGCTGATCCCGATATAGGTTTACCACTAATCAGTTGGTCATTTTTCTTACATGCTGTGAACAGATTATACAGCAAAGGAACAACAATAAAAATAACATAAAATACCTGATCCCACAGTATAACTAAAGGTGGTCTCTTATCCTACACCAGTGCATAGTTTTATTTGAGTTGTTACTTCATATACAATACTTTCTGCCTTACATATTCAATATATTATTTCGTACTGACGTCCCTTATAGGGGACCTGCATTTCATGTTGCGGTTACAGGTGCTAGTAGATCTCCCAGTAGGAGTACAGGGTATCCAACTGTTCTTAACAATCTCCAGGTTGCTTCAGAGCTTTGTGTGTGTCTAGAGCTTATATTTTTGCATTTTAAAGTTAGTCGAGGCGGGGCCAGTACCGACCCTTATCAGATACTTTTCCTTATCTAGAGGCTTTGTAGACAATGTAAATTAAAGTGTGGTCATGTCTCGTACTTTAAACACCGTGGCCCCAATGGCATAGCCATATGTATTTCCTTTTGGCTTGTTATCACTGTTTATTTTCTTAAAGGCATGTCAAATATAGAAATCCCTTATAATATGTATAGAAAGCACATAGATACAGGTTAGTTCTCCGAGCCTCATCGGCAACGGGTGCCAGTCCGCCCTAATGGGACTTTGGGCGTGACAAATAAGTGGAAATTATGATTATAGGCATTTTCGAGGCACATTTTTGAGCACTTTTTGGGGAGTTTCAATATATTCTCCTTGGAAACATTCATCCCTAAATGTCAAAGAATCGTACATGAGAGAAGTAATCATTCATCCCTACATGAATGCAACAAATACACTTAATCGTCATTTTCAAAAATCTCCACATGAATGTGAAAATTACCATTAACTCGTTAGCATACACATAAATGCATGCAACATGATATGACGGTTGAAACTTAGGACTTAAAATCATAGAAAGGACTTAGTTTGCTATCTCAAGCTTGAATAGAATGTAAGAGGTATGGATATCACTACTTCATGCTCGCTTTGGCTCCGCATATAGCATTTTCAACTTATTGATACCCCCAAATAACCTTGACGGAGGCTACACCTATGAGCCCTAACTTGTTAACATGTCTACACAACATCTCTATCGGGACCTCGTCATAGGTCAACTCATCCCTTACAACACCCACAACCTCAAAGAGTCCGATAACACTTGGGCTACCAACACATCCCCTCAACATAGATACATGAAAGACAGGATGAACCCTATCCATTCCCATAGGAAATTCCAATTCATATACCACCTTATTGATTCTCCTCAACACTCTATAAGGACCCATAAATATCGAGCTCAATTCCCTTTTCTTGCCAAAATAGATCACACCCTTCATGGATGAGACTTTCAAAGAACCCAATCATCAACACAAGCACACATTGCCTACCCTACTACCTAAGAACACTATCTCCCCCTTGGAAGAAAACCTCCACTTCACCACCTTCCACCAAAGCATTCAACTCTAGCAAGGCCAGTTCATGGTGTTTCTCTACCTTGATCCCTTCAACCAAATAAGATTAGAAACCATCAAAAACCACTACAATACAATTCTCAACTTCATCCAGCCTCATTCCCAACCTAGCCAACCGGTGTACTTCTCTAAGCACCTCCTTGATACTCTTAATTCACACTTATCACATTTAGCAAACAATCTCTCATCCCCCAAAATTTATAACATCACTCTCAAATGACTCACAAGATCTTCTTCATTCCAAAAATAAATCAATATACCATCCATAAACTACCACAAACATAAAAAGGTAGGGTTTAAAGGCCCTAATCATGAAATCCATAAACATAGACGGTGCATTAGTCAAGCCAAAAGACACTGCCACAAATTTAAATGCTCACCCCTAGTCCAACTAGATCGTTCCAAGGATATCACCCTCCCTCACTCTCACTTGCGTAAAACAAAACTGCACCGAAGATCAATTGTAGAAACGAAATGACTAGCCTCATGTAGTTGTTCAAATAGTTCCTCTATCCTTAACCATAATGTTGCAACCTTACGGGCTCTACACTCATTGAAAGCATGATATGCATGTAACCAATCCACCCGAAACCTCCAAATTCACTAAGCCAACAAAATCACAAGACAAGACTTTATGCATAAGGACATGAGACAACCCCTATACACTTTTCTAGAAACAAAGGAATAATGAAAGAAATAGTCGCTCCTTGACCTATCAATGCATGCACATCAAAACCAAAAACCTTCAACATAATGGTAGCAATGTTGGGCACCTCATCCACCCATTGCCTCCCTTGAAGAGCATGGATCTGACTATGTCATAGGGCACCCCTTTGTTAGACACCTTGAACCCCTTGATCAACATGACCACCTTGCCCATGTGGTCAACCATCCTTACACTTATTGTAAGCATATGGTCAATCCAGAATTTTATGGCCCATCTCACCACACCCAATGCATGCACATGTTTTACTCCAACATGTTCCACCATGATTCCTCTCACATTTTGGGCATTTAAGATAAGTCACCCCATTATCACTCCCTTGGAGCCTTGGTTTAGGTGCCCCAACATTAGCAACCCTCTTATTTGGAGCACTAGAGGATCCTTGGCCTTGAAACTCAATACCTTGTTGGAACCGGTCACCATAAAATCGAGCCCTATTGGCCTCACCAATTCTTCTCTTTCTAAGCTTTTCCTCCTCCAATTATTCGACACAAGTCATGAGGTGGGACAAATCCATATCACTTATCAGCATGGTAGCACGACACTCCTCATTAACCAAGTCGGACACACCTATCACAAATTTGTTCATGCTAAACCTCAGCTTGACCACTAATTGTGGAGCATACTTGGAGAGTTGATTAAACTTGATGGTATACTCACTCACACTCATAGATCCTTCCTCTAGATTCATAAATTCCATCATTTTGGCATCCTTTAGCTCAAGAGGGAAGAACCAGTTGAGAAATGTCATCTTGAACTCTTCTGAAAGGATGACATTGTTATTCTCCTTCTCCACCTTCCATTGGGTGAACCAAACTTGAGCACCCCCTTGATTTGGTAGGCCGCTAATTCCTCTTTCTCCTCCAATATAACCCCCATAATAGATAACACTTTATACAGTTCATCAATAAATTCTTGTGGGTCCTCATCCACTTTAGACCCATGGAACTCCGGTGGGATCATTCTAGTAAAATCCCTCACCCTTTGGGCCAGAGTAGGAGCATGAGGGGCTTGGAACCCTTGGTGAATTTGGTTGTTCATAGTGTATGTCAACATAGTGACAGCATTCCGAAACTCAACTTCAGTAAGCCCTCTATCTTGAGGAGCGGGGTAAGCCATTGTCCCACAGATGCACGAGTCCTCCTTGGTCTCCCTCACTGAAGCGGCGTGATCTAGAAGAGCAAAGAACATTAATTAGGGGGGGGGGAAGGACTTACCCTACACCAAAGGCACGATATAAACCATGAACAAGTGATGCATTTCCTAAAATGCCTCAAAACCTCTCATTAATGGTTGTGGCATACTTCACAACCATGAATAAGAATCTAATCAATGTGGTGTGTTGTTTTCTAAGGACAATTAACAATCTAGTGCTCTAATACCAAGTTTGTCACCACCCAAGCCTAGGGTCTAGATGTGACACGATGAATGGGAACCCGAAGGGACTCAAACAAGCCTTTAAGCATATCAATCACACATATTTATTTAAGGAAGCAAAGTAAACAACATCAAGAGTGTATGAGTAAGGATAAAAGGACTAAGGGAAGTCTTTAATAGTATAAATCATAGAAAAATCAAAGCTCAAGCATAATTACATCACTTGTCCAACAACACCTCTAAACATATAATGGGCGGGGCCAAGACACCTTCCAAGCTCACCCTCAAAGTATCAAGAGCTCAACATAAAGAAATAACATAAGCAACCATAGTATAGCTAGTGTCCTCGAACTTGAGGACTCACCAAAGCTTATCTTCAAGATGTCCAAAACGAATCACGTGGAGGATGATTGGTAGGGGCTCTGGTTCCTAAATGGTAACATCATGTAGGCACAAAGTATAATTAGCACATTTGAATGTACTAAGTATGTTGGATGCAATGCATCAAGTAATAGGTAGCATAATCAAAATGCATAAGCATAAGCAAGAGATAATGTAATATCAATATGACATGGAAGATCAGTGCTTGAAGTAAAACATGCTTAGTCATAATCAAGGAACGTAAATTCAATTTGGAATATATGTATGTTCCAATCTTAGACAACTATGTCTGATATGGGCCACATAGCAACCCACTCACCTTACAGTATAACCTTTTCAGAGAGTGTTACCAAAGCCCCTACCTTACGGCATATTCTTTTTGGTAGGTAGCATAAGACATCCCCTATTTTATGATATAATCTTTTAGGTAGGAGTTATGAATTATTCTACCTTACGATATAAACTTTTTGGTAGGAACCATGAATTGTACCATGAAACATGGCCTTTTTGGTAGGTATTATAGGATGTCTTTACCTAATGATATAATCTTTTTGGTAGGAGTCATGAGTCATTCTACCTTATGAAATAGCCTTTTCGATAGACCTTACAGAAGATCCATACCTTCTGATATAATCTTTTGAGTAGGAGTCATAAAAATAGCTCATCAAACCATCACATTCATGTATCAAAATAAACTTCTCATTTTTCCAAAAACACAACAAACATGGGAGCCCAACAATTCAATTGCAATGCCGTAAGTACTTTACATGAATTTAATACCCATATATACATTTCCTTAATCATCAAAAAGTCACTTGATTTTCAAGCCATTCAATAGATCACCAATAACTCTAGAATCCCCACCCAGACATTTTATCAAATACTTGGTGGGTGTGTAATGCTAGTTCAAAATCATACAATTCAAGAGTTAAATCATGCGAGAAAAATAAATGTTAATCAACCCGCCAACACTTGGTGACACCTTCATGCAAGATACATTGAAACCCCTCATCAAATCTCATAATAGATAATAGATTCATAGCTTAAAACATGCTTAAGCAGTCAATATTTTATGAAATCCCAACACAGTTCATAGTTAAATCCATAATAAAAAGTACCCATAGATAAATTAACTTAAGAACATGCAATTTACACAAGAATGAAGGTTAGGCACCATGGATGAAAGGACATAATGATTGAAACCCACATACCTCAACTTTAGGAATCTCCTCGATGAAGATTCAAATGGGAACTTGAAGCTTGAATGAATTTCTTGAGATCTGAAAATGAGTTTGGGACATTTGAATTTGGATGAAATATTTGGCTAAGTATTACAGAGGGTTTTGGGGAATGTCTTAAATGATATGAGATTGAAAAATGACTAAGTATAGATATTTTTATGCATCATAAGGCTTAGGCCCAAGGCCCTAAAGCCTTAGGACAAAACAGTAAAATCGGCAACAAAATACACATCCCGCGATGGGTTCGCATTACGAAGGTGTTGTGGACCCTCACTAGAATTGTAAAGTTGGTGAAATTCTTTTTTCGCTATAGGTCTTCTAAAATTTGGATTATTGCCATTTTCCACTCAATTTTTCCCCCTGATCAAAGAATATGAAGTTGAATTCTTAATATCATGCAAGAATTTTGAGATATAAGGAAATTACGATTATGAGCATTTTCGAGGTAAATTTTCGGGAAATTTTTGGGGCGTTTCACAATCCAAGAGCTAAAATGGAATTAAAGGAAGTCTAGTTGTCATCCTTTTATCATTGTCCAAAATGTTTAGCAAGTCTATTACTCTCCAAATACATTGCGTGGAGATAATACTAATTGGTGGGTTGTTATTTATACAAAGCCCATGAAAAGAATTGAAATTAAGAATACATTAGATGTGGCTTACCAAAATTATGTTGCACTTGTTCAACAACAAGTTGATGTTAAGTTGGAAACCACACTAGAGCATTCTCAATACATACTAGATGAGCTTTATGATAATGACTTATAATGGCAAATGTTAAGGAAGAAGTAACGAGGAAAATGAATCATTTGAAGAAGAGTATTGAGAGGATAATAAATATGAAACAATTAAGTAGGAGGAATAGGAGGATGACTAAAATGAAACAAGCGAGAAGAAATAAAGTGGTTGATTATAACTAGTATGCAGGTTAATTTATTTTGATAATACTAAATTTATTTAATTTACATTTTTATATATTTTACTTTTACTTAACATATAGATGTCATCTAGTGATGGTAATAGATTTGGAGATCTTCTTGAGGTTAGCCATTATAATAGGAGTAGAAAGAAGAAGAATAGGAGACCCATTGAGCCTAAGTATATCTCAGGATATATTACTTCAATCCCAGATATACAGCACCACCTAGGTAGTCCTACACATATTTATGTTGTACCCTTTAGGACTATAGATTCTTTAGTTTGTCATAGTCAATTCTGGTGACCATATGATACATCTTCTTCTTCACTAGTCAAATTTAGTTCACATGACTAGACCTACCAGCTACCTACAAAGGTTTATTTTCGACCCTATAAATTATCATCTTTGTCTACTCTGTTCCTTATAGTTTCATATCCTGTATCTCAACCTTCTTACGTATATACCTTGAGGCTTAGAGATTTTAGCATTCATGAAACTAACACTCCTCCCTTTCAGTATTATCTACATCCTATGGCATCAACTTCACCTACTTCTGCTAGACCTGAGGAAGCATAGGATGTGCCTGAGTTAGCTCCTTACAGTGGGACCGACTTAAGAGAGTCATTATTGAGACTGATGGATCCTCATAAGTTTATTCTTTTACTTATTCATTTTTTCCATGTTACTAAATTATGCATGAACTAACAATTTATTGTTGTCTTTTTTACGGCATCCTTCGAAGGATGCAACTATTGAAACGTCCCCAAAAATGCCCGAAACTATGCCTCAGAAGTGCCTGGAATCTTGTTTTCTATATATCTGAAAGTCCATTAGTTGTTTCAAAAATCTAACTTCATGTTCTTGTTTGAGGGGTAAAATTGAGTGGGAAATGGGTCTAACCCGAATTTTAGAGCAACTATAGCAAAATCCAAAAATCGCAAAATATGCTATTTTTGAAGGTCAATTTTGAAGGAGCATATCTGTTAGAACACAAAGAACTAGGTGGCCTAAGACCTGTCAACTAAAATCCCTTTGAATTATCTTTCCAACGCACTTTATTTCACCTCATTATGAGTTCGAATGAAGGATTTATGCCCGTTTTCGTAAAGCTCATTCGTGCAAAAAATGCTAATTCCAGTGGGGTTTCCGTGTCACCTCTACGATGCGCCCCTATGTTTTTGGTGCCTGTTTTCATTTTGTTTGGGTCTAAGACATGTAATTCTTAGGCCTAAGGGTTCCCACACTTGAAAATACATATAGTTAGACTTATTTCACCCTCATATCATCCTAAACATTCCCCAAAACTCACTCAAACAGTTAGACTCATATTTCACCCTGAATTCAAGTCCCAAACTCAAGACCAATCTCAAGGGTTTCTTCAAGGATCTCACTCAAGCTTCAAATCTCCATTAAATTCTTCTTCAAGAACTTTGCAAAAGCTAAGGTATGTGGTGTTGAATTATTGTGTCCTTCCACCCATGGTGCCTAAACCCTCTTTTACTTAATATTGCATGATTTAAAGTTGATTTTACATGTCGGTCTTATATGTTGAGAAATTTACTGCACAGTAATTTTAGTTCATGAAAGTATGGTTGTTTTAACATGTTTTGAGCTTCAAATCTTAGATCTAATGTTGGATTTGATGAGGGATTTTTGATATGAATGTCTTGGGGGTGTTGCAAGTTGTTGATTAAAGGTTTTACCACTGATTTTTTACATGATTTCATCTCTTAATTGCATTCTCTTTTATTCCCCATTACACGTCCCTAAGGTGTTTTATAAAATGTCCGGTTATAGTTTCTTGAGGAATTGAAGGTGCAAAACATGATATATGATATGACTGATGTTATGATGATAAATGAGATTATGTATATATTTTTTCCTACATGAGATATTGCATTAGAGCCTATGGTGAATCCTATATAAAGTGTTGCATAGACCATGCCCAATCCGGGGGAGGGGGGAAGAGCCCTAGTAACCATGTGAGGGATTTATACTTCGTCACCATAGATGTTTAGGGTGTGACCATCATAAATCATGCAAGGGGTTTATACCTCGTCACCATGGATGGTGGAATGAGACCACCATCAACCATGCGAAGGGCTTATAATTCGTCACCATGGATGGTGGGGTGCAATCACCATCAACCACCAAGGGGTTTATACCTTGGATAGCTTTCTTGGTCTCATTCTTCACATATGATATTCTATATGAGCATGATTTACTTAAGCATATTTTACTTATGCACTGATCATACATGTCATATTGATATATTATGCCAATTGCCTATCGTTATGCATTTTAGATTATGATGCTTATCTCTTGTTGTATTGCATCCCATATACTTAGTACATTCAAATGTACTAACACATACTCTTGCTTATATGATATCACCATGGAGGGACTGGAGCTCCTATTAATTCTTCTTGTGGCTAGATGGATTGTTCAAGTTAGCTTTTGGTTAGTCCTCCATTCCGGGGACAAACTATTCCCTCATTTTATGTATTAAGATTACCTTTACTTTATCGTATATATATGACTATGAGGGTGAGCTCGGTTGCATATCTTGGCCCCCGCCATTATCTATGTAGTAGAGGTGTTGTTAGAAAAAACTATGTATTTATGCTATGAATTGATTTTATTATCTCTTGACTCTATGTTATGACAAGTTCTCCCTTAGCCCTTTTTGCCCTTATTTCCCTTCTTCAAATGTTATTTATTAGTTTCTATGACCAAGGATATGTAATGATATGCTATGATGCTTGTTTGGGGTTCCTTCGGGTTCCCTATTCGCCGGTCATGTCTAGGCCCTAGGCTTGGGTCATGAAAAAGATGGTATCAGAGCACTATGTTGATAGTTCATCAGAGTCCATCACACCACGTCGATTAGAGTCTTATTCATGGTTGTGTTGTGCACTACAACTATGAGTAGGAGGCTATGAGACGTTTTAGGAAATATTTCCTTTCTTTATTGCCTATGTCGTGCTTTAAAAGTGAGATAGGATTTCCCTTCTAATGGATGTTCTTTGCTCCTTTAATTAATCATGCTTCTTCAAGGGGGAAGGCAAAGGAAGGTAAGTAGAAGGTTTTGATTTTAATGGATCCGAGTTTCACTAATTCTTCTCTATTCTTTTTGTCGATATTGGGGCTTCTTGTGTGCCCAAATGGTTATGTGGATCCTTGGTGTCTATTCTCTTTGTTGGGTGTATTATTGCTAGAAAGTTCATAGATATTGATCCAGGATTGTTTTGCATTAGGTCTTGCTTTGTGTCTTATTGAATTTGATGTGGTGGATTTGGACGTTGTACTTGGAATAGAATAGTTGCATGCATATTGTGTCTCCATGGACGATGGGACCTGTAGAGTTAGAATCTAACTCTCTAATGAACTCGTTTTTGAGTGGGAGGTTTTCAAGTGGTAGCAAGGGAGGTAGGTCTATTCTTGGCTTAAGGTATAATTGGTCTCTAAGGGGTTGCATTTTCATCTTGTGAGAGTTGGAGGTGTTGAACCGAAGTTGTTTTGTCTATAGAATTGTTGGTGGTGGTAGGTGAGGCTTTGAATGTCTTTTCGATATTTTGCATTTTGGGGTAATGTCCTTGGGTTTGACTAGTACACCGGGTATGCTTACAAGTTTCGTGAGTAAGATCTTTGGTCAATACCCTAATAGGTTTATGGTAGTTTTGGTGATGATAATATGGTTTGTTCCCTAATGAGGTAGTGCATGTGAATCCATTGAGGGTAGTATTACCAGTGTAAAGATGAAGGTTGGGTGCTAGTAGGAAAGGTGGGAACCTTGGTGATAAGATGTTGCCTTCCTAGCATGTGTGGTGTCGAGTGATGGTATTAGGGTGGACCTTAGTAAGACGAAGGTGATTAGAGATTAGTCTAGATCTTAGAATTCACCAGACATTAGAAGTCTCTTGGGTTTAGTAGGCTATTGCCGGGGATTGTGAGTAGGTTCTCTTCTATTATTACTCCTACGACTTAGTTGACCATTGGTAAGGCCATGTTGTGACCAACGTTTTGAGTAGGGTGGTTTAATAGGTCTAGGAATTGCTATTTCTTGTGTTATCCCTTGGTGCTAGTAGGATTAATGTGTATATGGGTTTCATTCATAGGTTTCTTTCACCCATGAAGCCTAATCTTCCTTTTTATGAAAATTGCATGATTTCAAGATGTATTTCTTATGGGTATCTATGATTATGTAATATGAGCATGAAATATGTTGGGCCTTTGTTTAATATTGTTGATTTTGCATAAATATCTATTTTTCGCTTATACTATGAAGTAATCTTTGTCTATTGACACTATACATGATTTAAGCTATGAAATCTATGAACTATTGTAAAGCTTTGGTACGATTTACAAGTTACCCATGATGGGGTATTACCATGATGTTGGTGGGCTGATTTACATGATCTTAAGATGCATTGATTTCACTATTTCATGATCTATACTCTTATATTTTGCATGATTTGAGCATATCTCATATGTGCCCACCAAGTGTTTGATGAAATGTCAAGTTAAGAATTCTCAAGATATGTGCATGTTTTACAAGTCAAGTGACTTCATGGTGAATATAGGTTATCAAGTATGTTATGGATTCATGAAATTATCTATGATTATGCAAGTATGATGCTAAGTCCTTTTCAAAAATTTATTTTCGAGAAAACCTACATGGATTTTTACTTATTTTAATTTGGCATTTGAATACTATGATTCCTAAAATACTATTGATGCATGGGTAGTGCTTATTTGATGATTTTAAGGTGAAATAAGTCGTTATATGAGGATTTACATTGGGTTTATGGAATTATAAGTATGCATGTTCCCCTTTGAAATTATTTATGCATGAGAGATTACACTATGGATTTAAATATGAAATTAATTATGGTTGCACATCAACTTCATATTATAAATGTTGAGTTTTAAATAAAGTCTTAATTACCCATGTCATTTCCTCATTGTTCATAGCATATGCTTTCATGTACACAAATTATTTTGAAAAATTATGTCATGGGTAGGCCCAATTTTATTTTTATTATATGATTTTGATAAAAGGTTGGTTACGACAATATTGTGATCACATATATGTTTTTGGTTTCGGCTCTTTAAGCATTTTGGGTGCTTGCACCATTTTGTATATGAATGGGCTATTCCTATGCAAGAGTATTAAGACTATGAAATTATGATTTTGGCATTTGAACCTAAGTATGAATTGTTATAAATGGTGTTTGGCTTTTAATCCCAATTGTGCATGGAAATGATTTGGAAAATGACTATTACCTCTTTCAAAGTATGTACATGCATATTATAAATATTCTTGTGGGAAAACGACTTAGCTTGTTGCACTAAGGGTTTTAGGGTAGTTTGGGCTACTTGCATAGCGTGTTTCTAATGAGTGTAGGACTCGTACGGATGTAATATGATGGGTAAGGATGGTCGATCTATTTAGTCAACTACGATGGGTTATTCACTTCTCTAAGCTTGATCTTTGTTTTGGGTTTTGTCTCTAAGTGAGGATGAGGGTAGGTGATATCCCTAAGTGTCCTTTTCGGACTAGGAGTGAGCATTTTGAATATTGGTGGAGTAGTTTGGTTGGCTTATGCATCGGTTGTGTTTATGGGTCTCATGATTAGGGTCTTAGAACCCTATCTTGCTATGTTTCTGATGGTCTTTATGATGAGATATTGATTTGTTTAGCGCATGTGAATTATTTTGGGGTAGAGTTGCATGTCTTAGAGAATAAGAGATTGTTTGCTAAATATGATAGGTGTGCATTGTGGATAGCAATAAGGTTGTTAGAACTCCTTAGGGATTATGGCATGAGTGTGCATTGGTTTTTTTTGGTAAGGTTAGTGTTGTGGTTGGTGCTCTAGATAGCCTAGAGTGCGTGGATAATGGTGGTAATTAGATGCCTAGTAGAGTCCATAAGTCGGCTAGATAGGGAGTTAGGTTGAAGGAAGTTGAGAATGGAAGTATACGGTACTTGATGGTTCCTAATCTTCTTGGGATAAGAGGACTAGATTAGGCAAGTCCTTGATTTCCGCCTTATTAGAGTTGGAAGTTTTGGGTGAGAGAATGATAGAGTGTAGGGTGACTCCCAAGGGAGAGGTGGTAGCGATGGTACCAAGTGGGTTAGGTGTATTTAAGATTGACAATTGAGTTGAGGTTTATGAGTCCTTATAATGTAGAGGGAGGTTGGTAAGGCTGTATAAGTTTGGGAATTGCCTATAAATGTAGATATGGTTCGTCCGGTTCTTCATGCTTATAGGTGGAAGTGATGTGTTGGTGACTTTAGTGTTGTAGATCACATTAGGTTTGTGGGTGTTAAAGAGGGTAAGTTTTCTTAAGAGAAGGTCCAGGTGGAGGTGTTAGATGGATGGGTGGAGAAGTTGATTGATAATGATGTAGTGTTCTTCAAGGCCCTTCGGGAAGAGTCATCTATTCGTATGTGTCTCTCGGGAGTCAGAGTGGGCATGGAGGAGCAATATCCATATCTCTTTCATTCTATTCAAGCTTATAATAACACATCAAGCGTTTTTATAATTTTAGGTCTTGCATTTCAGCCCCTATGTCATTCATATGTATCCATGTTTAAGTTGGCAAGTTTATGATGATTTTACACTTATGTTGAGATTTTGAAAATGGTGTTTTAAATGTAATGTTACATTTATATTGGGGCTGATTTGTTCATGATTACTCTTGTCTTATATGTCTCTTCTACATTCGGGGACGAAAGTTCCCAAGGGGGAGATATTGAAACGACCCCAAAAAATGCCAAAAATGTGCCTCTAAAGTGCGCGGAATCTTGTTTTCAATATATCTGAAAAGCCATTTATTGTTTTTAAAATCTGACTTTGTATTCTTATTTAGGAGGTGAAATTGAGTGGGAAATGGGTCTAACCTGAATTTTGGAGCAACTGTAGCAAATCCAAAAATCGTAAAATATGCTATTTAGGAGAGCCAACTTTGAAGGGGCATATCTCTTAGAACACAAAAAACTAGGTGTCCGACAACCTATCAACTGAAAGAGCTTTGCATTATCTTTCCAATGCACTTTGTTTTACCTCATTCCGAGTTTGAATGAAGGATTTATGCCTTTTTCGTGAAACTTATTCGTGCAGAAAATGCTAATTCTAGAGGGGTTTTCGCGTCGACTCCGCAACGCGCCCCTATGTGTTTGGTGCTTGTTTTCCTTTTCTTCAGTCTAAGACATATAACTCTTAGGCCTAAGGGTTCCCACACTTGGAAATACAAATACTTAGCCTTATTTCACCCTCATATCATCCTAAACAATTCCCCAAACTCATTCAAACATTTAGACTCATAGTTAACCTTAAATTCAAGTCCCAAACTCAAGACCAATCTCAAGGATTTCTTTAAGGATCTCACTCAAGCTTCAAATATCCATTAAAGTCTTTTTCAAGAACTTCACAAAAGCTAAGATATGTGGTGTTTAACCATTGGGTCTTTCCAGCCATGGTGCCTAAACCCTCTTTAACTTAATATTGCATGATTTAAAGTTGATTTTACATGTGAATCTCCTATATTAAGAAATTTACTACATAGTGGTTTTAGGTCATGAAAGTATGGTTGTTTTAGCATGTTTTGAGCTTCAAATCTTGAATCTAATGTTGGATTTGATGAGGGATTTTGATATGAATGTCTTGGTGTTGCAAGGTGTTGATTAAAGTTTTTACTACTAATTTTCCCGCATGATTTCATCTCTAAATTGCATGCTCTTTTATCCCCATTACACTCCCCTAAGGTGTTTGATAAAATGTCCGATTATGGATTCTTGAGAAATTGAAGATCTAAAGCATGAGATATAATATGAATGATGTTATGATGATGAAATGAGCTTATGTATATGCTTATTCCTATATGAGATATTGCATTGGAGCATATGGTGAATCCTATATAAAGTGTTGGATAGACCATGCCCAATCTAGGGGAAAAGGGCCAGGGTAACCCTGCGAGGGGTTTATACTTTGTCACCATGGATGTTTGGGGTATGACCATCATCAACCATGTGAGGGGTTTATACCTTATCACCATGGATGGCGGGGTATGACCACTATCAATCATACGAGGGGTTTATACTTCATCACCATGGATGGCGGGGTGCGACCACCATCAACCACCAAGGGGTTTATACCTTGGATAGCTTGCTTAGTCTCATTCTTCACATATGATATTCTATATGAGCATAATTTACTTAAGAATGTTTTACTTTTGCATTGATCATACATATCATATTGCTATATTATTCCTGTTGCCTACCGTTATGCAGTTTGGATTATGATGCTTATCTCTTATTGTATTGCATCCCACATACTTAGTACATTCAAACGTACTAACACATACTCTTTCCTATATGATATCACCATATAGGGACTGGATCTCCTATTGTTTCTTCTTGTGGCTAGATGGATTATTCAAGTTAGCTTTTGGTGAGTCTTCCATTCCGGAGACAAAGACTATTCCCTCATTTTATGTATTAAGATTCCCTTTACTTTATCATATACTTAAGACTATGAGGGTGAGCCCAATTGCATGTCTTGACCCCCGCTATTATCTGTATAATATAGGTGATATTGGACAATGCTATGCGTTGATTCTATTATCTCTTGACTCTATGTAACGACAAGTTCTCCCTTAGCCCCTTTTTCCCTTACTTCCATTCTTCAAATGTCATTTAATTGTTTCTGTTACCAAGGATGTGTAATGATATGCTATGACACTTGTTTGGGGTTCTTTCTAATTACCCATTCGCCATTCATGTCTAGGCCCTAGGCTTGGGTCGTGATAGCTATGGCCTTTTAGTAGAGTTAGGATGTTATAAATCTAAGGCCTACCTGTAATGACCCTATAGGTCAACTAGATGTTTTTGTATTATTTTTATTGTTTTGAACTTTTGTATGGTAACCTCAGTCTTGTTAGGGTTGTTGGGGTGGTTATAAGGTATTTTGGTTGTCAAATGTGCAAGGTTGCAAGTTAGTGAGAAGTTAAAGCTGCAAAAAAAAAAATTTCTGACAAAACCTTAGCAAATTGCCTCGGAATGGGATTCTGATGGTTCCATCAACTCTGGAATGGCCAACTTAGGCTAAGAGGGTGGTTGGTCCGAAGATGAATGTCTCGATGCGATATTGTTCTAAAAGTTGCAAAATGAGTACAACTTGAGGCTAAAAAGTATGTTTCTTTAAAAATCTAGCTAAACATACTCAAAATGGAAATCTGATGGTATGGTCGGCTTCGGAACCTCAAAAACAATATAAAATATCCTTTATTTAGTTGACGGGGACATCCAGCTGCATTTTGACTTCTCAGTTCTTTTAGAAATTTTGACTGCACCAATGGATTTGAAATGTCAAAATCCATATAGCTACGTTATTTGTTTGCGAAAATCACAGTCCAAGAGCCCAAAATAATGACAAAGAAAATTGAATGGATAATGGAAGAGGGTGACGTGACAGGACCTAGGCTGCCACATGGCACAACCTAAGGATGTCACATGAAAGCTAGGTGGCAATAGCTGGCAGCAAGTATAAATGGCCCTTTTCCAGGGAATAAATTTCCAATACATACATATATTTCCTCTGAACTTCGCACTATAATTTTGAGATCATTTAATATATGATTTGAGTGATTCAAAAAGCGACATTGTACTGATTTTCATAAGGAACACCATGGTGGTGTCTAAATATGATTTGAGTGAATATTTCAAGGTAAAATCCTTGTTTTTCGCTAGTTGTATATAAAAAATGAGTGAAAACTTTACATTCTGATATCTCTGTCATTTCTCAACAAAATAAAGTGAAATTTGCATCTAACTTATTCTACATTCCGAGAGAATGTTATGATGTTCTCGGTGTTGGCAGAAATTGTTTGCTTTTTGAGAATTTTGATTAAGAAAGTTTTGAAAAGAATGTTTTTCTAGTAATGTTTTTTAACTTTGTTTTTGGGTTTTTTCTCGACCTTCTGGGGTCCGTTTTGGCAAATATTTGGATGTAGAGTCTGTTGTCATGGGAAACGTTTTTCAGGTTTTTGTTTAGGGTTTTGGATGTGGCCCCTTTTTTCCATTTTAGGCCCTTATGCCTAATGTTCACCTATTTCTCAAGAAAATACAGCCAAACAAATCATGTTAATATTGTGGGTTATATTTTAACATTTGAGCAGCATCGTGAGACTATCAAGACAAGAATGGCTCGACAGGATTGACTTAGGTCACAATAATTTTAGCCACTGGAAATGCACTTATGGATGCAGTCACGACCTGTAGAATGAACTACGAGTCGTAGAATGGGTTATAGGTGCCAAGAAATCACCTTTTATAGCTGTTGGAAACTATAAACACTATTTATGAGCCGTAGTTTAAACTACAATTCATAAATAGGTTTATCCTGTTAATTTTTGGAAATCAGGATTTGTCGTTCCAAACCTACAAAGAGCAACTATGGTTCATGGATAAAGTCAGGTGCTATAGAAGACCTCCATGATTGTTGAAAAGCAGCAGTTAATTTCCTAAGTTATCCATTTGATTCTAATACAAGCAATAGATGACTAAAAACTCAACTAATTCCCAGTTAATAAAAAATAGAAACAACCGCTCATGTACATATACTGAGTCACAACAATAGGTTATACGAAAATTCATCATCATAAAAGTCAATGGCAAGTCACAACATAGTTTGATTATTTCAACATGCAATCAACATAACCAACCAACCCAAAATTCAAACATAGGAAAATTACCATGTTACCCTTCATTTATCAATTTAGTCAGTGATATAAAATCTTGAAAACCACCATTTGACCATTTGTCATCACCCCCACACCTTGAAATACCATATGTCATTCAATTCATGAACAATCTTTACCAATTTCAGCAAGATAATTTATCAATATTAATACCATCAGTGACTGCATACAAAGTTTGAGTAATCAAGAAAGGGTATATGCACTCAGTATCAATCCAAGGACAACATTCACAATCAAACAATGTATTTCAAGTAATTTAGTCAATATGCACAGGTTCAATCAATTTTAGAGTACCTGAATCACAGTAAACTGCCCCTTCTAATTCCTTAGCCAAAAGATAATAATTTTAATAATGGGAAAATTAAAAGAGATGATCATATCGAAATTCGACCAAGATAAGAATGAAAATCAAAGTAGAAGAACCCGAGGCCT
The DNA here is from genome assembly GCA_025774065.1 of Solanum ossicruentum. Lineage (NCBI taxonomy): Eukaryota > Viridiplantae > Streptophyta > Magnoliopsida > Solanales > Solanaceae > Solanum > Solanum ossicruentum. The sequence continues at coordinate 18,827 of JAOTQR010078970.1, forward strand.
TCACTGGAAAAGTGTATGATAGCTGAAATTTATCCCAAAAACTTGCCCAAAAATATGGTTCGGGGTTGGGGTTTGGTCGAAAACAAGGAAGGGTAGGTAGCGTTTAGTTGATATTTGTAAATTGAGAGAAAACGATGGGTAATTTAATTACACCACTTTTATTTGGTTTTTATCGGGTCGGGTAAAACTGGGATTTTGATCCCACGAAATCTCAATTATGGCCCATATATTTTTCTATTGCCTACAAGACTTGGTTTTAGGGTTTTAGAATCTCACTTTTGAGGACTTGGCTATTGCGACTCCTCCTATGGATTGTAAATTGACTTATGACTCATAGTTTGGGTTTGTAAGTACCTCTAACACTTGGCAAAATTTCTGGAATCTTACCTATCCACAAACCCCATTCATAACCCATAGTCTTTTATTTAGACCATAAAGTTGGCTTGTGGATTGAATTGCACAAAGTTTTGCTCAATGGAAATAGTTCTATGATCAGTTCCACGGGCTGTGGTTTAAACCACGAGCCGTGCACTGACTCATAGAACCAACTTTTCTCACTTTTTGTACTGGTTTTTTGTCTTAACCATGTTACTGCACATTCTCAGCAAAATTAACTTTTACCTTATAACTTTCCAATCCATGTATCAAATATTACAACCAAGTCATAAAAATTTAACTACCTAAGAGTCCAAAAACCAAAACTAACATAAACACTACTAATTTATTATCGCAGAATGACTTAGACTTCACCAAGTGTCCACACTTCCACTTTCTACACTTCATCAGCATTCCCAATGTATGCTTAACTTAAATCTCATGCCATTTTTCTTCTCTAACTCAACGCCCCCATAGTTGAAAACATGTGTGATTTTGAAGGGTCCCAACCATTTAGACTTGAGTTTTCCAAGAAACAACATCAACCTTGAATCAAACGATAGAGCTAAGTATCCTGGCGAAAATTGGTGATGCTCAATGTGAAGATCTTAGTATAGCCTCATCCTTTCCTTGTACTAGACTGAGCTCTCATACACCTTCATATGAAACTCATCAAGTTTATTGACTTGGCTCAGTCTTGTGTTGGCCACATCACTCCAATCCAGATTTGCCTTTTGAGAGCCTATATCACCTTGTTCTAAAGCTTTACAAGTAAGTGACCAGCTTTACCAAAAATAATTTGGTGAGGAGACATACTTATAAGAATCTTGAATGATGTCTTGTATGCCCATAATGCATCATCAAGCCTTCGCAACCAGTCTATCTAGTTTGCCTTCCCTCTTTGATAGAATCTATTTAATATCCCTATTAGACACCTCAACATTGACACTCGTCTATCGATGGTAATGCATTGCCATTCTATCCTTCACCCCATATTTTTTAAAAAGAACCTTAAACAACCTATGGTAAAAATGAGAACCTCAATCATTGATGATCATCAATGAGTGCCAAACTGAGAGAAGATGCTTCTTTGGAGGAATGTCATGACAATTTTACCTTAATTGATGGGAAATACCATAGCTTCCACCCATTTTGAGACATAGTCTGTAGCAACCAAGATACACTTGTTGCCATAAGAACTAATGAATGACCCTATGAAGTTTTTTCCCCAAGCATTAAACAACTCAATAACCTAGATGGGGTTTAGTGGGACCTCATTCTTACGGGAAACACCACCTTCTCTTTGGCACATATCGCAAGCCTTAGAATAATCATGGGCATCTTAGTTGATGATAGGCCAATCCTAGCAACACTGCAAGATCTTATGCGTTGTCTGGATTCCACTATGACATCCACCTACCAATGATGAATGACAAGCCTCCAAAATGCTCAACATCGCCACCTTAGGAACACAATGATGAATAATCCCATTTGCACGAACACAAAACAAATATAGTCCATCCCAGAGAACTTCTTCACATCAGACATAAACTTACGATGCTGGTGAGAAGTCAAGTTCGGTGGCACAACATCACTAAATATTTTGTATAATCTACAAAATATGGTATAAGATCATGAGATGGTACCAATACACTCTCATCCAGGAGCAAATCACCAATATCCACCCTGTCATTGAATTTAACCATGACCTCATCCTTAAGTCTGGATAGGTGATCTGTAACTTAATTCTCTGTCCCCTTTCTGTCAATCACCTCAAAATCAAACACTTGGAGAAGAAGTACCTATCAAATCAATCTTAGTTTTGCATCCTTCATTATCATCAAGTACCGCAATGTTGAGCGGCCAGTATTTCCAAATACTTTGGTCCTCAAAAGATATGATCTGAACTTCCCAAATGCAATGACTATTGCAAGTAGTTCATGCTAAGTGATAGTGTAATTCTTTTGTGTTACATTGAGGACTTTACTTGCATAGTAAATTGGATGAAAGATCTTCTCTCCGCTATCCCAAAACCACACCAAGTGCAACCCTACTTGCATTAACTATAATCTCAAAGGGCTGGGTCAAATTTGGAGAAGCTATAATAGGCACTGAAATCAACCTCTATTTTCAACCCCTCGAATGCTTTCACATATGCATCATCAAACACGAACATAGCATCCTTCTAAAGTAGCTTGCACAAGGGATGTGCAATCCTTGAGAAATGAACTGCCTATAGAAGCCTACATTTCCTAAGAAGCTCCTCAAATGTTTGATAGAGATAGGTGGAGGAAACTTCTCAATGAACTCAAACATAGCTCTATCAATCTCAATACGTTTGATAGAGTTCTTGTTTTCCAACACAATACGTTCCTTCATCATAAAGTGACACTTTTCCCAGTTCAGAACAAGGTGACATTCTTCACATCTTCAAAGCACATCATCCAAATGCCTCAAGCAATCGTCGAATGAGTATTTAACACTCTGAAGTCATCTATAAACACCTGAGTAATGTCCTCCACCATATATGGGAAGATAGACATCATGCATCTCAGAAATATAGCTGGTGCATTCCATAATTGAATGGCATTCTCTTAAATGTGAAGGTTCCATAATGATTTGTAAAGGTATTTTTCTCTTGGTCCTCTAAAGTAATAAAAATCTAATTGTAGCACAAATAACCATCAAGAAAATAGTACCAACCTTTACCCACCAAGAGATCTAGCATCTGGTCCATGAATGGCATAGGGAAGTGATCATTCTCTATTGTTGCATTGAGTTTGTGATAGTTCATGCAAACCTTCCAACCTGTGACTGGTCTCGTGGGAATCAATTCATTGCTAGCACTATGATCCATACTAGTACTTGCCTAGTGGCTAGGAAATGTCTTCCCAAGATGATTGGGATACATTGGGATACCAAAGTCAACTTCATAATCGATACACGAACTCTACGAGGAATATGAAATTCTCAACTCAAACTTGAATGTTATACAGTACCCACATAGGCTTCTTCACAACCCTATCTTCTATTAACAACCGTATGATAATTGACGTGGGGTTTCCCAAGACCATCTTCTTGAATATTACAAGAGGAATTAAGTCGATGTTGGCCAATAAATCACATAATGCCTTCATAAATTTGAAGACTCTGATGTTTTAAGGCATGGTGAATGCTCTAGGATCCTTTTTTTTATGCGCCACAAACCTTGTCGCAATAGCTCCATAATGGTAAATATCATGAGAAATCTCTTGACTCTTCGTCTGCTTTTTAGTCACTAGGTCTTTCATGAACTTAGCATACTAGGTCATTTTCTCTAATGTAACAATGAGTGGGAGATTGATAATAGCTACTTCAACATGGACATGAAATTCTAAAACTTCGCGTCCTCATTCTTCTATTTGGGTCTCTAAGGGAGAGGTAGTGGAGGCCTGGGCATGGGTTTTAACTTCCTTAGTGATACCACTTCATCGCTCACCCCATCCTTGGCCTTGTCATCCCTACTTTAGTAGCCTTGCTTTCTACAGTCTACTCACAAACCTCATTATCAACCATCAGCATTAGTGGGTCGACTGTTTACTTACCACCTCGTGTAGTCACTTCCATGCATTGCCCATCATTCTTTGCATAATGCACTGTATTGCTTAGTAATGTACCTTTCTACCATTAGTTTAACTGTGTAGACATCTGACCAAATTGCTGCTCCAATTTCTTAATAACCTGAAAGTTAGACTCAATCTTCTTATTTACTCCTCATATGTTATTTTTCATTCCCTTCAAAGTCTCATAATGTGCATATGCCTTTTTTGACAACTTGTCAAACATTCCTAAATGCACGAACAACCAGCTCCAGAATCACAATTCTATGGTGGCACATATGGTCCACTTCTATACCCCCACTCTGCAACAGCAATCACCACCTCAATCTTATCCTCTATTTCGGTCTGAGTCACTGCTTTGGTTGTTGTTCATATATGCATTATCTCTGTTATTGTTTTGACCTTGATTTCTTTGACCTTGGTGCCAATAGTACTAATCGGACCCATAGATGTTGGTGAAATCCCCCACCCGATCAGTTACAAAGAAAGTATTATCCTCATAACATGGCTCCTCATATATGAGTACTCTAGGCAGTTGATAGCATACTGTGTTCACCCTTTTCTAATTTTGCTTCATCAACAACCCAACATTGTTACTAATCTACGCTAACTTTTGCAACACTTCATCATTGACTTTTGCCTTCTTCAAATTTTTACTTACTGCAAAAGAGCTCTTCATCATCAATTTCTCCCTTGTGCCCATGCATGCTTTGCCTTAGCTATTATTTCCAGTTGTTGAGCAACATTTGTGAAAGCGCAATGCAGGAATGATCATCCTGTTATGGTATCAGCCACTCCTTTGAAATTATCATCTAATGCCCTATAGAAGATTTCCACCAGGGACTCATCTAGAATCTTGTGGTCAGGAACACTTCTCATGCATTTAGTAAACCTCTCCCAAGTAGCACTTATAGAATCACTAGGCAACTACTCGAAGTTTTTAATCAGATACTTCAGCTTTAGCTTCAGATTCTTTGACTTGTGAGAATACCTTACTAGAAAATCTTTTTACATTTCCACCCATGTAGTGATAGAACTCTATAGAATTTCGGATAACCATACCCTTGTTTCACCTGTGAAGGATAATGGGATGACACAGACCCCAATGATATCCATGGAAACATTTCAATTTACCATCGTGCTCTTATCGACGAAGACAATATTATGTAGATGGTTATGTGAATCCTCTATTGGTAGGCCCAAGAACAACCCTCTATGCTACAACATCTATAGTTACCCACTTGAGATGACAAACATAGTATCTTTCTGTAGAGGAGGCAACACGAATACTCCTGTAATATCCACTGCCATAAGATCGATTCTGCTAGGCTTCACCCATTTCCTGCCACTTGGTGACCTTATGGTTGTTGGTTATCCAACACTATAGGTGGTGGTGGGTTTTGATTGTTCATGTTGAGTGCAGCACTAGCAGCATCATTGGTGTTGTCTTGAGCCATTCTTCTCAACATTCTTTGAATTTTCGGAACAAATGAAGTCAAGGGAATGCCTTGACTTATATGCTGAAAAGAAAAACTGAAACAACAACAACATAGCCAGTGGAATCTCACAAGTTGGGTCTAAGGAGGATAGAAATATATTCAAACCTTACCACTACCTCATAGAAAAAGAGGGTCTATTTCCTGGGAACCCTCGTCTCAAAAAAAATAAAACTGAAACAACAAAAAATATAAAATACAAAAAATAAAGATTAAACTCACAAATCCCCCTAACTAAACCAATCTAAAAGCCATATTCCCAGCAATGGCACCAAAATTTGATCACACCCAAATTACACCTCCTAATTTAGGTAGAAGCAGTTGCTATTCATATATAGAACCTAACAATTGTTAGGGTCGATCTCACAAGGAATATGGTCTAGACTTGGAGTAATTAAAGCAATTAAGATAAATTAGTTGAATTACTTCCTAAAGAGGGAGTTCAATGTAAAAGGAATAATCAAACGTAAGCTATGATCATACAATCAGAGCAAATGGTGTGAATTCAGTAAGAGAAGTAACTAGGTTATTGAGTTCCCCTTGAACTCCTAAAGCAGTATAACCTGATTATTATAACCTTTTCTAATGTGTAGCATGTAGAACTAGTAAGTTATGTTCACCTAGTCCATTGGTCCAGCAACAAGGAAATTTCAACATGTGACTTGGTCCATCTATGGGTGTTGCATTACTAACACTTACATGTTCTCAGTACAACCATCCCTTAATCTGTTCAGTTTGATTAGATGAGTGTGCTCTCGTCAAATACTATTATTTTATCTCCTTTTCCATTCATTACCTCCTTGGTTATGTAAGTAAGAATAAAGGTACTTCTTACATTTGCAACCATCAAAAACTATTAAAAACAAAGAGATAAATAATACATGCATACACACTTTCCAAGGATTATAAATTATTCAATTTTACTTTGTTAGTTCTTTATGGTTCCCACAATTTTAGTTGTGAATTTAGCTACTTATATTCATTGTAGATGAAAGAATTATGTTATGAATTTGCATAATTAAACACTTAAAATGAAGAACTGAAAAATGCAAAATTTGAAATCGACATAAAAATCACAATAGTATAACTTGAAGACAATGTCAAAAGTAATCCATAAGAAATCTCCAAGAACAAGTTTAAACAAAGTAATAATCTCAAGTCTCAAATTCTATACGTTCTCTATGTATTAAAAAACCTAAAAACCTATTTATAATAAAAGAAACAAAATCCTAAATGAAATAGAAAAATTGGAATTAAGACTTTTCACAACTAGAATTATGGGCCATATAAGCATTCACGGCAAGTAAGTGGTTTCATAGACTACAACCTTCAGAATTGCCTTCAATATATGAAATGCTTCCTATGGCTCATCCTTTGACTTATGACCTGCAAGAAACTCCGTCTGGTAACTCCTCAAAAATTGTGCATATTTTGTTATCCTCAAAGCACGAACTGAAGTATGGGCAATCAAATGGTCTACGAACCATCCTAGTATCATATACTTTTAACCTCTGAAAATTAACCCTTCACTAGATCAGACCTACGAATACTATCTATGACTCGTGGAATGAACCCAGACCATATAAGGTCTTGTGAAACCTTAAAATGCTGCAATCTATACAAATCATCCCAAAAACTCTTCGACTCCAGTAATCCTACAAAATCAACATAAAAACACATCAAACCCACTATGATTGCTTTGAGAAAACAAAAAATTCTAAGTTTAGAACATCAAAAGTGTCATATTTTAGTTTACAACAACACCCTCAACTTAAAATTATTGCTTATCCTCAAGTGGCGGTCAAAATCTAACATAAGCAATGCAGCAACACATAGACCTCAATCTCATGGTATACATCATCCCTCAATTAATCACAAATACCTAGTCAAACTCAACAGTGGATGTATAAGAGAGTTATCAAAAAAACTAAAGTGGATCACTACCTGACAGCACAAAATGACAAGCAAGGCAACATAGATAAGCAAAAATCATTGAGATAGCTAAGAGTCAGCAATGTAATTAAAATGCCCTCACCAAATGAAGTTTCGTTTCTCACTTAAATTGATATACTCTGATTTGATGCTAGGGACTGACAAATGCACTCACACTCATAAGTAAAAGTCAAACATTGAGTAAAATACCATAAGATTACCCCTATATTCTTGACCATGAAATTCGACTAGTTGAACTAGGATCATTATAGGACTTTCTTAGCTTGTAACATAGGCTCGGGCGCTTTGGTATGATATATTTTTGACATAGTGATGAATTTCCCTCCTTGACACTATCCTAGTTAGCACATTGCCCTACCAACACTGATATTTTAACCCTTTGATCCCCTTTTCCTATTTCAAACACTTTTAGGTGCACTTATTCTAATTTTCAACTCAATGCGATTTATTTTTCTCAATTCTTTTTCTTCTCAGCTCACATTTTTATCATCTATCTATTTTTCTCATACAAACTTCATATTTTTCACTTTTTCATTATATTACTACACTTCATTCCCCATTTTGTTATGATTACCTTGCAACAACCATCCTCAACGTAGGCTTTTAGCCTGAGTCGAGCTGCACAATATTCAAGGAGGGACCAGGGCTAATTTCAAGATTACACAAAAAAAAGTTGGTTACTTAGGTATTTACAAAGAAAGGATACATGAAAGGGTCAAACATTAGGATCAAGAGATGCATGCAACATTTGGTTGGTTATTTTAGGCTAAGTGGACTAATATGAACAACAACCAATAATCCCTTTCTAACCAACTAACTACAGTCTTAGTTAGAGTAATAAGGCAATTTCTAGGTTGGAACATAGTATGAGAATCGTGAAATAATGCTCACACACACTTGGCACTAAATACACTATCAATAAAGAGTCTAAAATTATGTTTTTTATTACAATTAGCCCAATCTCATCAAAATAAACATTGTCAACTACTGATTAAACATGGTTGTCATCAAAACTACTCATCAGCGTATCATCAACCTAAAAAGTAAATGGGTATCAATTTTTAAACATAGACAAACATGTTTCATAGATATTAGTACAATTTATGCTATCAGTACTGCTTACACATCCTAAACATGTAGGTTCAATAAAAATTAAATGTCCTTCAGGACAAACCACTGGTAAGAAAATCCGGTAGACTCAGAAATTGGAATAGATATATACCTTGGTTACTCAGACTTTATTAAGGCCTATAGCTACCCACATCTCATCAAAAAGAACTTTCAGTGTCCCCAATGAAACAAAATAAAACTAAAGATAAGATAAGGGTCAAAAAAGACATACCTTGTCGCCTAAGTGCTGGTGTGAGTCTGTGGCTCACCAACCTTACCCTGCTAGGTGGTCTATGCTATCATGGCGGCATGTCCTAAAGGTCCAGGCCCTCTCACCATCTCTAGCTCACGTGTTTGCCATGTTATCTCATCTATAATAGAGGCTCATCTTGTAGCCGCCACCCACTCTCTCTCCTACTTCTCCGTCTCTCGCCTAGAAGCATCAAAATCATCATCACTAGTGTGGCATCTCTTCCCAGAAGCGCGGACTAGGGGGTTATCAACAAATAAATCTAGCACCTCTGCAGATGCATCTAACATAGGAATCATAAATGGTACTAGAATAGTTATCCTCAAATCCTCATAATGTTACTGGATCTCCGTTTAGATAGCTATAAAGTATGGAGTTTGGATCGATTGGAGGCGCTCCTCCATGTTCCTCTCAAATGCATCTACATAGCCATGAAATCATGTTAATCTCACCTCAACTATAGCTATGAAATGTTGTTGTATGCACTCCTCAAAATTATCTATGGCCATGGGAACCCAAGGCCTAATCTGCTACCATCTAGACTCGGTGCGAACTTATCTATAGACTAGAGCTTGAATAGACTCCGCAAATATGTAGATCATGTTGGCGATATAAGAACATGTGGGTACGAACTCTGTTACAGTTGAGGTTATAGTAGCGCACCCTGTATCTGTCTTAAGATAAGTTTATGGGGGCCTCTTAGTCTCAGCAGCAACTGTGGAGGAGGTAGTGTGCTTAGGCTGTGTTGCCTCAACAAATATCTCTTGTAATTTGACTATAGGGTTCAACGTTTTCCATATAGAAACTAGATTTTCATAGGCCTTGATCAGGGCGGCATCTTGAATTCTCTGAACCTCGATCATTGCATCCACATTAGGCAGGATTTTTGCCCCCATCTTTATACATAGTCGATGAGTCAAATAGGGGAACGGGATCAAAGTGGACCTCCTCAAATTACAGTCATGTATCTCCTTAGCTATACTCCAAAAAAAAATCAATCTCATAACCAACAATGATACTGGAAACTATAGATGAGCGATCTGCCATAAGTGTATTATCTGCTTGGGTTGGCCAGATTCACATATATACAACCCATGAAATTTTCCTACAAAGTTTAGCAACGCCTTTACGATGGATGTGGAACTGGTTACTCAGTCAGTTTTCTAGCCTCACGCAACTATATAACTCATAATCCATCTCATCAAAGTGACCTTTTGGGTTGTATCTTTGATGTGCTACCAAATACAACACTTTAGATGCTTAAAACTTAGGATTTTGTGTGTTCTCAATGCAATATTTGTTGGTTTTATGTACTTTTGTGTTTAGATTTGAAGGAAGATAGGTTGGCCATGATTTAGGACAAAATTGCAGAAGTTGCTAATTTTTGTTGTTGTACGAGATAGTCTACGGGTCGTAGAACATTCTACGAGTCATAGATAGGTTTCATGAGATTTCTAGTGAGGGGCTATATGCTGAAGTTGAAGTCTATGAACATGCATACGAGTCGTGGAGCAGTTTATGAGTCATAGAATACCTTTCGTGCCCTGAGGAGCAGAGAAGTGGAGTTGCAGGAAAGTTGAAAAGACCCCAAAGGTGCCCGAAAATGTGCCTTGGAAGTGCTCATAATCATAATCTCCTTATATCCCAGAATTTGTGTGTGATATCAAAAATTTGACTACATATTCGTGATCAGGGGTCAAAATTGAGTGGGGAGTGCGTCCAACCCCAATTTTAGAGCAACCATATTAAAATTTGAAATTCCAAAAAAATCAATTTCCAGAACCAATCCGCGCCCCTGGCACACACAGCTAGGGCGCGGATCAGTGTTATATTTGCTTCAATTTTTCCTGTTTGGTCCAAGGCCATTGGGTCTTGGGCCTAAGCCTTCCTATGAATAAACATACAAGACCTATTGTACAAGACATTCCCAAAGTCTTCTGAAACACTTATACAAATATTTCACTCCAAGTCAAGGGTCTCAAACTCATTCTGGATCTTAAGGAATTCACCCAAGCTTCAAGTTCTCAATCAAATCTTCATCAAAGAATTCTCCAAAGTTGAGGTATATGGATTTCAACCATTTAGTACTTTCACCTATGGTGGCCAACCTGCCTTTCTACATAAATTGTATGTTTCTAAGTTGATTTACTTATGGGTCTTACTTATTGTGAATTTGACTATGAACTATGTTGGGGTTTTATAAAAGTGTGACTATTTAAGCATGTTTTGAGCTATAAATCTATGATCAATTTTGAGATTTGGTAGAGGGTTTCAATGTGTATTGCATAAGGATATTACTAAGTGTTGGTGGCTTGATTTACTTTAATTTTTCTTGCATTAATACACTCTTGAATTGCATGGTTTTATACTAGCATTACACACCTGCCAAGTGTTTGATAAAACGTCCGATTTTTAATTCTTGAGCTATTGATGATCCATTGCATGACCTATGACTTGAATGAATTTATGATGATGAAAGGAGTAAACATACGAGTTGTTATCATGGAAAGTATCTATAGCATTGCAAGTGATCATACCAAAGATGAGGTATGTACCTCATTCACCTTATCGGGTGATCGTAATCCCGTAATACCATAGATGAGGGATATCTCATCTGCCTTGTTGGGTGGTTGCAATCTCATACTACCATAGATGAGGGATATGCACCTCATCCACCTTGTCGGGTGGCGGCAATCCCGTACTACCATATGTATGTCATCCACCTTCCAAGCGGGTGGCATGCCTTGGATTCTGATTCCAAGTACTAAGTTTCTTGGTCTATGATGATGGTCTCTTCCTACACATGTAATATGTTCTATATAAGCATGTTTTACTTCAAGCATTATTCATGCATGCCATGTTGATAATATACTATCTCTTGCTTACGATTATGTATTTTAATTATGTGTCCTATCTTTTATTGCATTGCATCCTACATATTTAGTACATTCAAACATACTAATGCATACTCTATACTACATGATGTTTCCATGTAGGAACCTGAGCTCCATTTGATCATCTTCCTCCAGGTAGCTAGTACTATCTCTTCAAGCAAGTTTGGTGAGTCCTCAACTCCAAGGATGATATATTTTGATCTTCTATTATGCAAAGACTCTCTCTATCTTATTGTATACTTTTAACTATGAGGTTGAGCCCGAAAGGTTGTCTTGGGCCCTGCTAAATTCCAACTTTAGAGGTGTTGTTGGACAAATTATGTAATTATGCTATAAGCTTTGACTCTCTTGACTCTTGCATGTTTTAATGCCATGAAAGACTCCCTTAGTCTCTTTGCCCTTATTTTTATTCTCTTATTGTTCTTTAATTGCTTCCACGACTAAGGATATGTAATGATATGTTAAGAGGCTTGTTTGTGGTCCCTTTGGGTTCCCCATTTGCCGTGTCATGTCTAGGCCCTAGGCTTGGGTCGTGACAAACTTGGTATTAGAGCACTAGGTTGTTAATGCTCCTTGGCATCCAACACACTGCATCGATAAAAGTCTTGTTCATAGTTGTGATGTGCACCACAACTATGAGAAAGAGGCTATAAGGCGTTTTAGAAAATGTTTCCCTTTTTCTAACTCTATGTCATGCTATAGAAGTAAGGTAAGGTTTTCCCCCTAATGAATATTCTTTTCCATTTTTAGATCATGCCTAACACAAGAGGAAGAAAAGGTTGTCTACCCGATGAACAATCGGCTAATGAAGAGCTCCAAGATGCTCTCACCTTGCTAGCTCCTGCCACGATTAATAAAGTCAACCAAGGGGCCTAAGCTCCTCATGCTCCTACTTCAGCATCTAGGGTAAGGGATTTCATGAGGATGAACCCACCGGAATTCAATGGGTCTAAAGTGGATTAGGACTCTCAACAATTTATTGATGAGCTGTACAAAGTGTTATCTATTATGGGGGTTAGATCGAAAGAGAAGGTGGAGTTAGTGGGTTAACAACTCAAGGGAGTGGACCAAGTATGGTATACTTAATGGAAGGAGGAGAAGGGGAACAACAATGTGATCCTTTATAAGGATTTTAAGGTGGCTTTCCTTAATAGATTCTTCCCTCTTGAGCTAAGGGAAGAAAAAATGATGGAATTCCTGAATTTGAAGCAAGGGTCGATGAGTGTAAGAGAGTATACACCTTATTTCAACCAACTCTCTAAATATGCTCCACACTTGGTTGCCGAACTAAGGTCTAGAATGAATAAGTTTGTGATGAGCATATTCGATTTGGTGAATGAGGAGTATCGTGCCACTCTATTGATTGGTGATATGGACATTTCTCGCCTCATGACTTATACTGAATAATTGAAGGGGGAGAAGTTGATAATGAGGTTAATAGGACCCATTTTACTAGTAAGTTCTAATGTTTCAAAGGAGGTCAGTTTCATCAAGCCCAAAGGTCTTCTCATGCTCCTAATAGAAGGTTTACCAATGAAAACCCAAGGGGACAAGGTGATGGTGGTGTGGTGCCTAATGCTATGTGTCCAAAATATGGTAAGGGTCATGGTGGCCCATGCTTGAAGGATACCAATGCTTTCTTTGGTTGTGGGGAAGTAGGCCACAAAATGATTGATTGTCCATGTAATAGCAACAAGGTTAAAGATGTTCGTCTAGAAGGCCGAGGTGCAAATGTTGTTCCTTTTGGGAGAGGAGGCCAACAAGGTGGTTCCCCAAGGCATAAGTAGTTCTATACTCTTCAAGGGAGGCAAGGGTAGATGATGGGCTTGATGTCATCATCGGTATATTAAAGGTCTTTGATTTTGATGTGTATGCATTGATAGACCCGGGTGCCACTCTTTCTTTTGTTACTCCTTTTGTTGCCAAAATGTTTCATGTTGAACCCAAATTGTTGTGTAAGTCTTATGTGGTGTCTACTCCTATCAGTGCATCTATTGTTACTAGAAAGCTCTATAGAAATTATCCCATTTGCATTTTGAATAAAATTTTCCCTTGTGATCTTGTTGAGTCGAATATGGTAGATTTTGATGTCATTCTTAGGATGGATTAGTTGCATTCCTATTATGCCTCTATTGATTGTAGAACCCATAGGGTCAAATTCCAATTCCCTAATGGACTCATCCTTGAATGGGAGAGTCACGATGTGGTGGTCAAGGTAGGTTTACCTCTTGCATTAAAGCCCAAAAGTTGATCTCTAAGGGGTGTCTTATCATCTTGTGAGGGTTAGGGATGTTGAGTCCAAGGTCTTTCCTATAGAGTGGGTTCCAGTGGTTAATGAGTTCCTTGATGTCTTTCCAAATGACCTTCCCTGTGTTTCTCCCAAAAGGAAAATAGATTTTGGCATAGATCTCCTTCCCGACACTCAACCTATTTTGATTCCTCTTTACCTTATAGCCCTGGCAGAATTGAAGTAGTAGAAAGAGTGATTAAAGGATTTGTTGGAGAAGGAATTTATTAAGCCTAGCCAATCACCTTGGGGTACACCGGTGTTGTTTGTGAAGAAGAACGATGGTTATCTTAGAATGTACAGTGATTATCGGTAACTTAATAGAGCCACTATCAAGAATAAGTACCCTCTAGCAAGGATTGATGATCTGTTTGATCAACTTCAAGGGGCTAGTCACTTCTCTAAGATTGATCTTTAGTCCTGGTATCACCAAGTGAAAGTAAAGGTGTGTGATATTCCCAAGGTGGCCTTTCGGACTAGATATGGGCATTATGAATTTATGGTTATGTGTATGAATAGGGCCTTCAAGCCCTACCTTGATTTTTTTGTGGTGGTTTTTAGTGATGATATTTTAATCTATTCTCATAGTGAGGAGTAGTATGTGGGTCATTTGAGGGTGGTGTGACAAAATTTGAGGGAAGAAAAGTTGCATGATAAGTATGAAAAATGTGAATTTTGGTTGAAAGAGGTTTACTTTCTATGTCATTTGGTGTTGGGGGATGGTATTAAGGTGGATCCTAAAATAACGGAAGTGATTAGAAATTGGCCTAGACCTTTGACTCCATTGGACATTAGAAGTTTCTTTGGCTTAGCGAGTTACTATCAGAGGTTTGTGAATGTGTTCTCTTCTATTGCTTCTCCTATGACTAAGTTGACTCAAAAGAAGGGTAAGTTTGTGTGAAAAGAGTCTCCAGACCTTGAAGGATAATCTTGTCTTCGTTCCTATCTTGTCTCTACCAGAAGGGTTGGAGGGGTTTTTTGTGTATTATGATTCCTCGCGAATTGGTTTGGATTGTGTTTTGATGCAAAATGGTATGGTGATAGCTTATGCCTCTAGACAACTCAAAGTGCATGAAATAAATTATCTTACCCATGATCTTGAATTATCTTCACTGGTTTTTGCTTTGAAAATTTGGTGTCATTACTTGTATGGGGTGCATGTTGATGTGTTCACCGATCAGAAGAGTCTCCAATATGTGTTCACTCAAAATGACCTCAACTTGAGACAACAAAGGTGGTTAGAGCTTCTTAAGGACAATGATATGAATGTCCATTATCACCCGATAAGGTTAATGTGGTGGCGGATGCTTTGAGTAGGGTGTCTATGGGTAGCCTTGCTCATGTTGATGATGGGGGCAAAGACGTGGCTAGAGAGGTTCATCGGTTGGCTAGTTTGAGGGTTTGGTTGGAAGAGGTTGATAATGTAGGTATTGTGGTTGTTGATGGTTCAATGTGGTCCCTTGGTTAATGAGATAAAAACAAAGCAATACCTTGACCCCTCCTTGCTAGAATTGAAGGTCTTCGTGAGAGATGGCAAGATGGAGGTTTTCTCCCAATGGGAAATGGTGCACTTAGGTACCAATGTAGGTTGTGTATGCCTAGTGTTGATGACTTCAGAAAGAAGATTCTTGATGAGGCTCATAATTCTTCCTATTCCATTCACCCCAGTTCTACAAAGATGTATAGAGACTTGAGGAAAGTGTTTTGGTGAGGTGGCATGAAGAGAGACATTGCCAAATGTGTATCGGATTGTGATAACTGCCAACAAGTCAAAGTCAAACATCAAAGTCCGGGTGGCTTAGCCCAACATAAAGATTCCTACATGGAAGTGGGATACAATTAACATAGATTTTGTGGTTGGCTTGCCTGAAACAAGTTAGCATTTTGACCCTATTTGGGTTGTGGGTTGATATAATGACAAAGTCGGCTCATTTCCTAATGGTTAAGACTACTTATGGTGCCAAAGATTGTGTTAAGTTGTAAATTCATAAGTTGGTTAGATTGCATGGGGTGCCTTTGTCTATCACATCGGATCGTGGTGCTCAATTCACTTCACACTTTTGGAGGTCCTTCCAAGAGGTCATGGCACCAAGGTCAAGCTAAGTATGGCCTTTTACCCTCAAACAGATGGCCAAGCCAAAAGAACTATCCAAACTCTTGAGGATATGCTTAGATCTTGTGTATTAGACTTTAAGGGTATTTGGGATGATCATCTACCACTCATTGAGTTTGCTTATAATAATAGCCATCATTCAAGCATTGGTATGGCTCCTTTTGAGGCTCTCTATGGTAGACGTTGTAGGTCACCCATTGGATGGTTTAAGGTAGGGGAAATGACTTTTTTGGGTCTAGATTTGGTTATGGAGGCCATGGAGAAGGTAAGGTTGATTAGAGAAAGGCTGAAAATTAGTCCAAAGCCATCAAAAATCCTATGTCGATGTAAGGAGAAGGGATCTTGAATTTAAGATTAGTGATTGGGTCTATTTAAAGGTCTCACCCATGAAGGGTGTGGTTCATTTTGGTAAGAATGGTAAATTGTGTCCAAGATTTGTTGGTCCTTATAGAGTGTTGAGGAGGATTGGTAAGGTGGCCTATGAGTTGGAGTTGCCTAGTGAAATGGACTTGGTGCATCTGGTCTTTTATGTACCTATGTTGAGGAAGTGTGTGGGTGACCCAAATGCTATTGTGCCATTAGATGTCATGGGTATTGTTGAAGACAACTTGTCTTATGAGGAGTTCCTAGTAGAAATTTTGGATAGACAAGTGAAGAGGTTGAGGAGCAAGGATATTGCTTCTGTCAAAGTTCTTTGGAGAAACCAACAAGTTGAGAGTGCTACATGGGAAGTCGAGGATGACATATGAAAGCGATGTCCCTATTTCTTCCATTCTACTCAAGTCTAAGGTACTAATTCAAGTCCCCAATGTGAGTTCAAGTCTTATCCCTTATGTCATTGCATGCATTCATGTTTATGTTAAAACGTTCATGGTGATTTTGACACTTATGTTGAGATTTTTGAAATGATGTTTAAGTGCATTGTTGCATTCTTGTGTGGGGTGAAATTATCTTGCTTACTTGTCTTATATATGTTTCTCTGACATTCGGGGATGAATGTTCCTAAAGGGGAGATATTGAAACAACCCCAAAAGTGCACGAAAATGTACCTTGGAAGTGCCCACAATCGTAATTTCCTTATATCTCAAAATCCGAATGTGATACCAAATATACGACTTTATATTCGTGATCAAGGGGAAAATTGAGTGGAAAATGGGACTAACTCATATTTTAGAGCAACCGTATCAAAATTTGAAATTCCAAAAAAATCAATTTCCAAAATCGATTGCACCCCTGGCGCGATGCAGCCAGAGCACAGATCAGTGTTATTTTCCCTTCAATTTTGCCTTTTTGGTCCAAGGCTACTGGATATTGGGCCTAAGCCTTCCTATACACAAGAACACTTATACTTAGGCATACATACAAGACATATTATACAAGACATTCCCCAAAACCTTCTCAAACACTTAGATAAATATTTCACTCAAAATCAAGGGTCCCAAACTCATTTCGGATCTTAAGGAATTCACTTAAGTTTCAAGTTCTTAATCAGATCTTCATCAAGGAATTCTCCAAAGTTAAGGTATGTGGGTTTCAACCATTATGTCATTTTAACCATGGCGCCCAACCTTCCTTTTTACATAAATTGTATGTTTCTAAGTTGATTTACTTGTGGGTCTTACTTATTATGAATTTTTCTATGAACTATGTTGTGGTTTCATAATAGTGTGACTATTTAAGTATGTTTTGAGCTATAAATCTATGATCTATTTTAAGATTTGATGAAGCATTTCAATGTATATTGCATGAGGGCATTACCAAGCGTTGGTGGGTTGATTTACTTCAAGTTTTCTTGCATGAATACACTCTTGAGTTGCATGGTTATATACTAGCATTACATACCCGCCAAGTGTTTGATAAAAAATCTGATTTTTTATTCTTAAGCTATTGATAATCCACTGCATGACCTATGACTTGAATGACTTTATGATGATAAAAGGAGTGTATATATGAGTTTTTATCATGGAAAGTATCAATAGTGTTGCAAGTGACCATACCCCAAAGATGAGGGGTATGTACCTTATCCACCTTTTCGGGTGGTGGCAATCCCGTACTACCATAGATGAGGGGTATGTACCTCATCCACCTTGTCGGGTGGTTGTAATCCTGTACTACCATAGATGAGAGGTATGTACCTTATCCACCTTATCAGGTGGTGGAAATCTGTACTACCATAGATGATGGGTATATACCTCATCAACCTAGGTAGTGACAATCCTGTACTACCATAGATGAGGGGTATGTACCTCATCCACCTTTTAAGCGGGTGGTATGCCTTGGATTCCAAGTACTAAGTTGCTTGGTCTATGATGATAGCCTCTTCCTACACATGTACTATGTTCTATATAAGCATGTTTTACTTCAAGCATTATTTATGCATACCAATAATGAGGATCGGAATGAGAATCCACCTCATTTAGAGGATATTCCACAGCCTTAGAACTTCAATGCCAATGCTTACTGGTTAAATTAGTACTTGTTGAATCCCATAGCTATGGATGTGACTGGAGCTATTGTGTTGCCACCACTACCCGTGGACACAAAGTTCATTATCTCTAGGTTACTTCAGATATAGCAGAATCATGGACAATTTGTGGGCTTACCATCAGAGGATCCATATAGCTACCTACATAACGTGGCATTTGTTTGTAAGTGTGTGATGGGAACAGAAGCTGTATCTATGGATGCTATGATATTTCATGTCTTCCCATTGTCTCTTACGGGCAATGTTGCATTATGGCCATCTGAGCTCCCGCAGAGTTCAATCACCAGTTGGGCAGACTTGCAGAAGACCTTTTTGGAGAGGTACTTTCCTCTATCAAAGAAGCTCAGATCTACAACTTTGAGCAACTTCTTAGTGATTCGATAAGCACTACTTGGGTGTAGTTTACAAAGTGTTTAAGGAGCGTCCCTGACCACAAGATCGTTGATGACGCCTTGGTGGAGATCTTCTGTCATGCCCTTTATAAGAATAGTCAGGCCTTTGCTGACACTATCATGGGGGGTGTGTTTCTAGATCAGCCATTTGAAAGGATTGTGGAGCACATATAAAGGGTAGTCAAGACAAAACATGCATAGGGGAAGCGGGATAGAGCTTCCACAAAATGCCCATGTGTTGTTAGTATGGGGCCTGAGCAAGCTAGAATTAATAAAGAGATTATGCAGCAACTTGCTCAGGTTCACACAAGCATGGATGTGATAATAAAGCAGAACCAAGAAAGAGTGAATGTAGTGGTTCACCAACCACCATGTGCACCATGTACAAGGAGCCATACAAAGATGAGGATGCTTCTTTTGTTACAGACTAGACGGGGGGCTTTCGGACTAATATCCAAGGGTCCAATCAGGACTATTGGTGCCAACGTCAAGGAAACCAAGGTCAGAACTTTGGTAGAGATGGAGCTTACAAGGATAACCCTGGAGGATGTTATGATAGGAACATAGGTCCAAATGTAGATTGGGGTCGTAGAGAAAGCTTCAGAAATGGTCCTTATGAGCCACCACACAACCGTGACACAGGTGCATCCAATTCCAGAATGGAGGAGACGTTTGATCACCTGTTGAAAAAGGCTGAGATACAGGATGAGACTTTAAGGGGCATGAAATCAAATATTTCAAGTATTAGTCACAAAATAGAGTCTCAGTTTATGGCTATTAAATAGCTTGAAAAGTAGTTTGGTCAAGTATCAACTCAACTGAATCAGTGTCAAAAGGGTAGACTGCTTAGAAAAATAGTGCTAAATCTGAAAAATGTAAGGCAGTTTATGGAGATTACTACTAGGAGTGGCAAGAGCACAATTGGCCCTCCCATGTCAATTGATGTAGAAGATGCTCGTGAGGAGATGGTTGCGGCAAAAGATGTGGATACAAGAGATGATCGTGAAAAGGATGGGGCAAGTGAAGTAGCTGAAGCGCCATAGAGGTTTAAGCCTATCCCTAAGCCTCCCCGTCCCTTCCCTTAGAGAATCAAAAAGAGGAAGAAGGAAGGTAAGTTCAAACACTTCCTCTCCATACTGAAGTCGCTCTCTATCAACATCCCTCTCATTGAGGCATTGGAGAAAATGCCAGTGTATATGAAGTATATGAAGGACTAAGTCACCAAAAATGCATTGTTACTCAAGAGCTTTTCTCAAGAGCTTCAACATTGTAGTGCAATCACTATAATGTCCTTAGCTTAGAAGCGTGAAGATCTAGGTGCTTTCACCATACGCACCATTAGAGATGTAGAGTTCACAAGAGCACTATGTGAGATAGGTGCCAATAACAATCTGATTCCCCCTGCATTCTACAAGAAGCTTAGATTAAGAGCCCCTACTCCTATTAGCATGTGATTATTGATGGCAGATCACATGGTGAAGAAGCCTGTGAGGATACATTTTGATGTGTTGGTAAAGGTTGAGAAATTCATATTTTATGTCACCCAAGTTGCACCTTCTTTTTAGAGGATAAAGTGGTCGCTTTCAAAAAATAGAACCTAACCAAGGTTAGGCTCAAACCTAGAGAATACATAGACTCAAAACAAATTCACCAATATGCAATCTGAGTAGTTAACCGACTCCATTCTCCAAAGGGGGAGGGGTTTACAATAATCAATGAGAAAACTAAACTAACTAATTATCACAAGATAAAATCAATATTAACGAGCAACTAGGGTACTATGTTCCCTATGATTCCCCAACTTAGTATCACCAGATAATCTTATTCTTATCTAGCGTACAATATGCAGGATAGTAATTTAACTTCACCAAGCCCTTTGGTCAAAGGTGAGAGGCTAATTTCACTATGCAACTTGGCCTATCTCCATAATATGCATAACTAACTATTACCTATTAGTCCAGTACAACCATTACCTAACCATTTCCTATCCATTACTACCTTGGTCCAGTCAGTAACACTAGCCATGTCCTAATGTTGGCCACCACTAGAAAACATGCATAATGAAGAGAGTTAATTAATACATGCATATACACCTTCAGCGAATTGTGAATTATTTGTTTTTACATTGTTAGTTCTTCATGGTTCCTACAACCCTAGTTGTGGATTTAGCTACTCATGCTTTGTGTAGATAAAGAGATTATGAATTGTGAAGACATAAGTAACACTTACACAATTGAATTGAGATCAAGAAAATCCAATATCAATGAAAATCACAAGCTTGAAGATTGAATAAAGTTCTCGATTCCTATCAAAAAGGAACAATTGGAATAGATCGGACCAGCCTACAAAAATAAAATGGTCCCTCTCACAATTTTCTCTCTTATAGTATTGAGTTCTTTGAGCACAAAACCTAAAACTATTGAAAACTTGCATGAACTAACCAGAACATTCAACAAAATAACCAAAAAAACTTATTTATGATAATTAAAAACAAGTCATAAACAAATTAGGAAAACTGGTCTTCAAGCTCCACGAAAGCACTCTACGACTTGTAGTGTCTTCTACGGCTCATAGTCGGGGTCTCTTAATCAGCTACTGAAATTTTGGACTTCTCTTCTACGATACGCTTTTATCACTCGTAAAGTGGTATACGACTGGTAAAAGGAGTTTCGTATGATGAATTTCCTGCAAGTCCACTTCTCTAATCCATAGGGCACGAAAGGTCTTCTGCAACTCGTAAGCTACTCCAAGACTCATCTACATGTTCATAGAATTAATTTTAGATACTTGGTCCCTTACTGGAATTCCTCACAGAACACCTTTGCAGCTCGTAGAATGCTCTATGACTCGGATAAGCTCTCATAAACAGCAAAAACTAGCAACTTTTATAATTCTTCCTGAAATCATGGCCAACATATAATCCTGTAAATCTAAATACAAAAACACATAAAAACAACTATTGCATTGAGAACACACAAAATCCAAAATTTTAAGCATAAGAAGTGTTGTATTTTGGCAGTACATCAACACCCTCAACTTAAAATTATTGCATGTCCTCAAGCGACGGACTCAATCTATATAGACAACACAGTAACACATAGACCTCAACCCAATGGCATATACACATACTTTTTAGAGTCAGATACCCATACTAACTTTTCAAAACAGGATCAGATAGATATGTTGTAGACTAATGCAAATTGGTGCATGTGACAACAGAACTATGACAAGCGGGGGATTATCAAAAGTCAACAAGCACGGAACAAGTCAAATGCTAACAATGCAATGCAAGTGCCCTTACAGAAACAAGTCTCATATCTAAAACTCAATGATAATTTCATGTTTAAATCTTGGGACTGTGCTAAAACATTCACTCTCAAAAAAGATATTCATACATAATGACTAATATCATAGGCTTTCCCCTATACTCATGACTCAGACCTTCAACTAACTTGACCAGGATCATTCTAGGAGTTTCTAAGCTTGTAACGTAGGCTTAGTGGGTTTTGGTATGATATTTTGGAAAAATAGTGACTAGAGGCCCTCCTTGAACTGCGTTTTCCTACACCTTTGCCTACCAACTTAGCTATTTTCACCTTATTCTCCCTTTTCCCTCTTTTAAGCTTGTTTGGGTGCTTTCTTTTTCATTTTTCAGCTTTTTGCCTTGTTTTTTGTTTTGCTTTTTAGCTTACATCTAAGGCATCACTCATTTTTCTTGCACCCAGTACATGATTTTCCTTTTTTTTCTTTGTATTCCTAACTTAACTTCCTCATTTTTATGTTTTCCCCTTATGCTAGCCACCCTTAACTTAGGTCAGTGTTCTTAAATAGTCCATTTTAGCCTATGAATAACCAACCAAATTGATGATTCATCCCTTGTTCCAAATGTTTGAGACTAACATGTACCTATTCTTTGAAAACACCTAATTAACCTAGCCTTGTCTAGTGAAAAATCCTGAAATTGACCCTGATTTTTCCTTGAATATTGGGTACCTTGACTGGGAAAAAAAGCCTAAGTTGATGGCGGCTACCAAAAGTGTGAAACACCCCAAAAATATGCTTCGAAAGTACCTATAATCATAATTTCCATATATTTTAAAATTGATGCATGATATCAAAAATTCGACTTCATATTATCGATTAGGGGATAAAATTGAGTGGGAAATGGGCATAACCTAGATTTTAGAGGACCCATACCGAAAAATTTTTATGTTAATTTCTTATTTCTAGTGGACATCCATGCACAGGACACGACGCGCTATAGATGCGGACTAGTATCGGAATGAAGTTTGTATCTTGTCCGCGTCGCACCAAGGGCGCGAACCAGTGTATTATTTTCCTTCATTTTTCTATCTCAGCCAAAGACATTAGGGTCATAGCCCCATGCCCACTTATGCGTGAAAACACCTATACTTAACCATTTTTCAACTCTATATCACTCAAGACTCTCTCCAAAACCTCCCCAAGACTTAACCTAGTATCTCATTCAAATTTCAAAGATTTCAAGCCTAACTTTGGAACTCAAGGATTCTCTTCAAGCTCCAAGTTCTCTTAAAGCTCATCTCAAGGAAATCCAAGTTTGAGGTATGTGGCTTTCATTCATTGGGTCCTTTCCCCCATGGATCCCAATCTTCCCTTTTTGAAAATTACATGTTTCCAAGTTGAATTTTCTATGAGTATCTCTTATTATAAATTATGAATCTAAATTATGCTGGGGGTTTTATGAAATGTTGACTGATTATGCATAACTATCTATTTCAAGCTTATACGATGAATTGATTTGTCTGTTCAAACTATGCATGTTTTGAGCTATGAAACTTTAATCTATTATGAGATTTGATGAAGGATTTCAAGGTACCCAACATAAGGGTTTTATAATATGTTGGTGGGTTGATTTATATTGAGTTTTCTCATATTATTTGACTCTTGAATTGTATGATTTGAACTAGTAATGAACCCACCAAGTGTTTGATAAAATGTCAAGTCAAGAATTCTCAAGTTATTGATGATCTATTACATGATTTACATGTCAAGTG
>JAOTQR010078971.1:0-10885 GCA_025774065.1 Solanum ossicruentum
GGCCCGCGTTTATGTATGTGTATGAGATTTATGTATTTGTATATGTGCCTAGGCTGCTGCTGAATCTTTTATTGCAGATGAGGTTAGTCAGTAAAACAGAGGAAACTTTGGCGAAATTTCAGTAGATTTCCAGGCTATGTATATGAAGGAATTCGGTTTAGTATGTGCTTAGGTGCCCCTATCGGGCACTGGTCACGACCCTAGCGTGGGGTGTAACATCCACACCTAAAGCAAGAACTAGGGGTGGATAGCTGTTGTGATGAGCAGGAAGGATACTGTAGCCACCTCGACCCATAGGCCTCTACTACAAGCAGATGAACTCTTGTCAAGGCCAAAGCCTAGGGCCTAGACGTGACATAGAGAATGGGGAACAAGAAGGAACCCCAAACAAGCTTCCTAGTATATCAATCACATATCCTCATCGTGGAAGCAAAATAACAGCATCATAAGATATAAATAAGGATAAAGGGACTAAGGAAAGTCTTTGATAATCATAAAACATTCAAGTGTCAAGATCATAGCATAATTACATCAATTGTCCCAACTACACCTCTATCATAGACTGGGCGGCAGCTAAGACACTTTCCAGGTGCACCCTCATAGTATCAAAGTTCAACATAAGGAAATAACAAAAGTAAGAATGCAAAGCTAGTGTCCCCACACTTGAGGACTTACAAAAAACTTAACTTCAAGATGTCAAAATTGTCCATGTGGAGGATGATCATGAGGAGATTCGGTTCCTACATGGTAACATCATCTAGGCATAGAGCATGCGTTAGTACGTTTGAATGTACTAAGTATGTAGGATGCAATGCAACAACTGATGGGCAACATAATCAAAATACATAAGCATAAGCAATGAATAAGTACAATAACAATATGACATGCATGACCAATGATTAAGTAAAACATGGTTGTATAGAACATATTACATGTGTAGGAAGGGACCATCATCATAGACCAAGCAAACTATTACTTGGAATGCAAGGCATATCACCCCTTTAGAAGGTGATTGAGGTATCTACCCCTCAACATGGTAGTACGGGCATGTCACCCCCGAAAAGGTGGTCAACGTACATATCGCTCAACATGGCAGTACGGGCATGTCAACCTCTGACAAGGTAGTCAAAGTATATACCCCTCTATGTGGTAGTATGAGTATGTCACCCATGACAAGTTGATTGAGGTACATACCTTTTAATGTGGTAGTATGGGCATGTCACCCCCCCAAAAGGTGGTCAAGGTATGTCACCCCCCTTACTAGGTGGTTGGGCATGTTACCCCCCAACAAGGTGTGGTCAACTTGCAACACTATGGATAATTCTCATGAATCCAATACATAAATACATCCCCCTTCATAATCATAAATCCACTTGACTCACAAACTAAGGAATAGATTATCAATAACTCAAGAATCCTTAACAAGACAATACCAAACACGTGGCGGGTATGTAATGCTAGTTCAAGATCATGCAATTCAAGAGTGTGATCATGTGAGAAATCCCAACGTTAATCCACCTACCAACACGTAGCAAAACCCTCATGCAACATATCTTGAAACCAAAAAATGCAACACACACTATAAAATCCACATCTCAGCAGGCATAAAATTTTCTTATTGTAGTAAGGGAAAATGCAACTCATAGCACTCATTAGATAGCACTCATAGCAATAACCACGAAAGTACAAAATTATAGCACAAAAAAGTGCAAAAACTTGCTAATGGTAGTAAGGGAAAATAGGGGGTGCATTAAAGGCCCAATATCAAATGCACTCATCAGAGGGACAATTCCCTTTATTAATTATAATAATGAATTCCCTAGGGATTGAACTAAAGGCACATTATCACCAGCCCTCGTCAAGTGCAAAAAATGCAACACACACTATAAAATCCACATCTCAACAGGCATAAAACTTTCTTATTGTAGTAAGGGAAAATGCAACTCATAGCACTCATCAGATAGCGCTCATAGCAATAACCACGAAAGTACAAAATTATAGTACAAAAAAAGTGCAAAAAACTTGCTAATGGTAGTAAGGGAAAGTAGGGGGTGCATTAAAGGCCCAATATCAAATGCACTCATCAGAGGGGCGATTCCCTTTATTAATTACAATAATGAATTCCCTAGGGGTTGAATTAAAGGCACGCTATCACCAGCCCTCATCAAGTGCAATAAATAATGAGAGCACTCATAGCAATAACCCGAAAGTAGTAAATTATAGCACTCATCAAGTGCAATAAATAAAGTAGGGAAGACAAGATATATTCCCTTTATTAATTATAATAATGAATTCCCTAGAGAGCCCTCATCAAGTACAATAAATAAATCCCTAGGGGTTGCATTAAAGGGACACTATCACATGCCCTCTTTAGAAGTAGGAAATTTGAAACAGGCGTGATTTGGGCATGATTTTCAGGAAGAAATAACCTCTTCAAAACACATAATATGTCATAGATTCAAAGCTCAAAACATATTTAAATAGTCAATATTTTATGAAATCCCAATATAGTTTATAAGAAAATTCATAAAAAGTGATACCCATAAATAATACAACTTGAAAAACATGCAATTTACATAAAAAGGAAGGTTAGGCACCATGGGTGAAAGGACAAAATGGTTGAAACCCACATACCTCAAATTTGAGGATTTCCTTGAAGAAGATTTGAATGAGAACTTGAAGTTTGAATGAAGATCTTGACATTCAAAAATGAGTTGGGACACTTGAATTTGGGTAAAATATTTAGCTAAGTGTTAGAGAGGATTTTGGGAGTATCTTAAGTGATATAGAGTTGAAAAATGACTAAGTATAGGTGTTTTTACGCATAGGAGGGCATGGTCCCAAGAACCCAAAGCCTTAGGTCGAAACAAAAAACTTGGAACCAAAATAACACTAATCCGCTCCATTGGTGCATCGCGGCTAGGGCGCAGATCCTCTCTGGAAATTGATTTTTTTGAAATATTTTTTTCACTACGGTTGCTCTAAAATTGGAATTACACCCGTTTCCCGCTCAATTTTCTCCTTAATCATGAATATAAAGTTGGATTTTTGATATCGCGCACGAATTTTGAGATATATGAAAATTACAATTATGGGCATTTTTGAGGCATATTTTTGGGCATTTTTGGAGGGTGTCACAAGGACCTCATCCTACTTATGAAGCTAGCAAGGCTGCATGAATCCCGAGGTGCTATAACAAACCACCTCCTCTAGTCATGCCTTGACCTCTTGATGAGGCACCCGAGTACTGTCTCGATGTACGAACCCTTTTGGGGTCCCCAAAATCCTCTCTCTGAGTAAGCTTTGCCTCTTTTGTGGCATTAAACACTAACATAAATGATGATCCTGTGATGCCCCAAAAAGAGAGGAGGCGCGACTGGCAATCAATACCATTATTAGTCGAGTAAGCTACTGAACATTCTAGTTAACTAAACTAGGGACGAAAAGAAAATCGAGTAGCATAACATCTGAAAAACAAATCCTGGATCATTAGGTTGTGACAGGCCCAACAACAAATCATATACATCAAGATACGTAAGCTAAAATGATAGAACACTAGTTAGCTGACAAGGCTATAATAATAGAGGTACAGGAAAATACTATATATACATGCCAATTCTATGATTGGAGACTCAAAGGCACAAAAGAACCAACCCAAAATAACATGTCCACAATATCCTCTTAGAGAACCAATAATACTGCTGGGACAGGACCCTAACTATACCCAATTGTACAACCAAAAGTAAGCATCCGGTGAAAGCTCCATGAAGAGGTAGAGCTTCAAACTCACAGCTGAACTGGGCTCCTAGTAGAGGGGTAAATTAGAACCCCTACCTAAACCTGCACACACGAAATAAAATGAAGCATCCTCAGGAAAAGTGACATCACTATGAATAAACATGTACTGGTATGTAAGGCAGGAAGTAAAATAAAGATAACTATAGTAAAAAGGGATTTTAGAAATACCTCCTGTAAGAAAAACTCAGATTACCTTCTTGTCTAACATTTTACCTCCTAGCGATCAAATATGCATGGTATGCTCAAGTAATCGCATGTCATGAATACATATATAGAGATGCAAATGCATGACAAATCTAACCAAATGCTAGCACTGGTGGTCCTTTCTGATAGTGAACCGACATCATATTTGCCAACCTATGGCCATCTGTACCATATAAATATATATAATCAATTGGCAAAATACACCCCATACCTCCGATTATAGCTCCAACTCCATGCGTAATGTACAATGTATGATATGAATGTTGAATGCACATAGTAGATCATTGCAAGAACTTAGCAATCTTCACTCATTGGTAGACTTATTCTCATAGAATCATAATCATTGTTGTAGTATATATATACACAGGACTCATGAGATCTTATATGTCTTTCGAATAGGTTTGACAACTTAACTGAATATGTAGATGAGGCCTTAACTCTAAAAATGTTCATAAAGATGCTTCACATAATGCTTATACTTGGCTCCATGTCAATTAGTAAAAGAAAGTATTTAAAAAAAAAAAAAAAGAGCCTTAGCTGTTTAAAAGGGGCATTATATTGGAGATTAATGGAAATCAACGTGTTACCTTTCAAGTGCTTCAAATATGGTTTTAGCAAGTAAGAAGGATTGATCATGAACACTGCTTCCCATTCGTAGTTTACTTTTATTTTAATGACAATATACCAGGAAGAGAAATACCTCAAATATATGGATAAGTAGTCAAGAAAATCGGCAAAATGATATATCGATAATGAATGTCCAGTTTAAGCGAACGAATGGAATGTCAACCTAACACCATCATGAAAGTAATTCAGCTGCAATCCCAATGCCACTTACAGAAGGTCTTTATATCAACAGAATAGTAAGCTATCACATTTGACGTTTTGGGAAACATCCCAGAATTCATGCTAAAAGAAGGGACGGAGCTTAGCCTTAACTTACCTCTCTAATGATCACTAAGTTGCCCAAAGTTCCTTGACAAAAGTTGTTCCTTATCTCCTAAGCTTCGCAACAACTATATGTATGCAACTTATAACCACCTGTAAATGATCCATAATTGAGAATTAAAGGTTTTAGATGAGGAAACATCCGTAAAAGTTCATAAAAATGACAATTAAAGAGCCCCAAGATTATTACCTGAGCACACCAGCTGCAAAACAAGAATAACCAACAAGAACATCACTTCTTTTATAGCCCAAAAATAGCCCCAAACACATCTAACTGGATGGGGAAACAATTGAAAAGTGTAAGTCATGTATTTCTAAGTACGAGGATGAATTTTAATGTTAAAAACATGAAGATCATACCTAAATATCTTAGGGACCTTGTGAGAGCTTTATATTCATCTTCATATCTGTTTTGGGATGAAAAGGGGTTGTTTTGAGCTTTAAAAAAGCTCAAATTAGCTGACATATATGTGGGTTGTCTCGACCCAGCCCATTACCCGATTTAAAGTTGATTTACTAATGAGTCTTAATTACTATGAATTTAACTTCATACTATGTTGGAATTTTATGAAATTATGATTATTTTAGCATGTTTTGTCTGATAAATAAGATCTATTATGAGATTTTAATGGAGACTTGAAGCTTAAGTGAAATCCTTAAGATCCGGATAAGTTTTTGACACTTGAATTTTGAGATGAAATATTATCTAACTGTTCGAGTGAATACTTGGGAATGTCTTGGATAATATGAGGGTGAAATATCACAAAGTATAGGTATTTTCAAATATGGGAACACCTAGGGCCAAGATCCAAAAGCCTTGGACAGAGATAAAAAAAATAGAACAGTAAAAACACTATGGTGCGTCGCGCTAGTAACATGCAGTACTCACTAGAAATTAATTTTTGGAAAAATAAAATTACGATTCGTTTGCTCTAAAATAAAGGTTAGATCCATTTTCCTCTCAATTTAAGCCCCTGAACAAGAATATGAAGTCGAATTTTGATATCATGCACGAATTTTGAGATATATGGAAATTACGATTTCAGGCACTTCTGACGTATATTTTTAGGCATTTTTGGGGGGTCATTTCATGAAGTTAGGTAGTAGGATGGTGGTATTGGCACAATCATCTTGGATATATGCTTTTTTATCTGTGACTCCATCGCCACCGCCTTATCAACCTCAAAGGTCTCACCATCGGAGCTTTTCAAAATGGTCCTCTTTGGAGGAGAATTGTGAATTGATCAACAAACCCTAACCATAGGCTACACAGAATATATATATATATATATATATATATATATATAGAGAGAGAGAGAGAGAGAGAGAGAGAGAGAGAGACAGATAGACAGACAGAGAGAGGACCCTAGTCATTCAAATAACACTTCACAACAACATAATTTTCATTACTATAAAGATCTTTCCAAAATTCAGTCTTTGTAATGAACCCATATTCTCTATATCTATGAAGTAGTGGTAAGGTCTGTGTATATTTTACCTTCCCCAGACCACTCTTGTGGTATTTCACTAGGTATGTTGTTGTTGTCAATATAATGAATCTATATTAGAAAAAATAATCTCTTTATAGTATATTTATGAACATATGTGGTATATGAATGAAATATCTTTGATCTTGGGTTTCCGGAAAGTTATAACAAGTATTTTCGATTTTCATTAAAACCATTGATGCACTCAACACATTGAAGTATTTTTGTTGGTATATGAGTGTTGATTGTTGTGCTTGCATTTATAGATGCGTATGCAAAACACTAGCAACAAATAAAATTACAAATCGTAAACAGAAAAATAAACATAGACACCCAAATCTATAAATAATATAATTTTATACTTTTAGTGAAATTCAAAATCGCTACCATTTGATTGGTGTGTTGTTAATTGCAGACACAGTTTTCTTTTTCCTCAAATCGAAAATAGAAAACTGCACCGTCAAAAGGAAGAGTTTTTGGCTCATGCAAGGAAAAATGTGCGAATCAATATTGAATTTACTATGTTATAGTTTAAAAAAATATGAAAGTATACAGGATTATTTATAGTAGAAGAAGTACCTGGAACCTAATTCAAGTTATTAAATTCATGGCATATCTATCGATTTGGTTCCTAAAATTTTTAGCAAATTTGGTTATATATATTAGGTAATTAATATATTATATTTCCTTTTGATTTGTTGTGGAATCAATAGATTTTCCTAATTAGCCTCGAAGATAAAAATAGAAAAATAATAAATATATATCCATTAATGTATTTCTTGATGAGATTTTCTTAAAATTGTATAGTCAAAATCTTTATTTCTCTTAATTAATATTCTTTTTTATAAGATAAAAATCTACGCTTTGAATGATTTAAGAAATTGAAATTTTCACTCACAAACATGAATAATTTGTATTAAAAAAAGGGATAATGCATAAGTATCCCCTTGAATTGGGTTCAAATTCCCTGCGACAAGCAATTGATGCATTTGTTGAAACTATTGTTTTGTTGTTCTACTACTAAAATATCTTTAAAATATGTCAAAATTATATACCAAAACGAATTCCTTAAAAAACACAGAACAACATATACAAAGTAAAAAAGGTTATTTGTTTTATTTTGGGAAGGTACTATTATTTATAATAATATTAAGGATAAAATAGTGAAAGATATGATCAACCTAAAACTACATATAAGCTAAAGAGTCATAAGTTCGAGATAATCAAGTTATAACATTTAACTAATTTTGACTTATAAGTATTTTTGTATTTACCAAATGCATTTTATGTAAATCAAAAATACAGAAGTCAGTTTAATAAACTTATATGCTTAGCCAAATACACGTACTATAGCTAGTGACAATGGTATTAGTGTTTAAAGTTCAATGATAGATCTAAATAGATAAACTTTATTTTTAAAATCTTTAAGATCCTATTTGTCATGCTAGCTTAAAGTCTATGTCATCTCTTGTTGATTGCAGTTTTGATGATAGAGAAAGGACGATGAAACATGTAAGATAATGTGGTTCTTACAGGCAAAGTGTTAAAGAGATATAATATAGAAGTGATGTTCGGGTAAGAAAGTAAAGTTTTAGGATTGGATAAGGTTTTATGTATATCCTCATGATAACCACTGAAGAAGCGTAATGCAATTAGAACAATTTTGTGAGACAATTATTGATAGTCAAAAAGATGTCTAATCAAAGAACAATTCAAAGGCTATAGACTCAGAACTATAAAGGAGTTCAAAGTGGAGTAAACCTCAACCCAAGAAGGATGCTTAAGTAAGCAAGTTGAGATTGTGTAGGATACAACTCTTCAAGCAAATAAGGAGCAGTTCAGTAAGTGAAGTGTTGTGTTAGTGAGGAAATATTTTTGGAACATCTTTTAGTCATTGATTCTTTGATTTAGGAAGTTCTAAATTTCTTCAACTTTGATGTATTCATTAGTTCAGTGATCTATAAATTGATGTAGGGTACGTCTTCATGTTAGGGACAACTCGAAGACTTGGAAAAATAAACCTCGAGAGGTTTATGAAAAGTCATTAGTTTAGGAAGCTTGATTTCCTAGATTACTTAGGCTTGTAATGATTTTGTTGTGGCTCATTTATTTTAGTGAAGTTCTGGTTAAATCCAATAATGGTATAGGTCATGCGTTTTTACACCTTTGTGAACTGGGTGTTTTTCACGTTAAATATTGTGTCTCGATTTGCACTTCATTTGTAAAACAAGTCCAAAAACTTGGTTCTCTAATTAGGTGAATCTTTAGGGCATGCAAAACTTGCAATTGGTATCAGAGTAGATTTTCTTGTCAAAGGCTAACACCTAAGAACCGATGATGTTAAAAACTACACCACCTCTTGGACATAGAGAAGGACAATCAACTGTAAGGCCTCCACTCTTATATGGAGCTTACTTTCATTGGTGTAAAGCATGAGTAGAGAACTTCAATCAAGCTAAAAATTACAAGTTGTGGGATAGGATTATTATGGGACCTACTATTCCAACAAAAATCGTGGAAGGTCAACAAGTCGCAAAGGAGCAAAAGGATTCACTGCTGATGATTTGATAACTCTCAAGAAAAATGCTAAAGCCAAGAACATTTTGGTTTGTAGACTATGGCCAGATGAATATAATAGGATCTTAAATTGTTCTATTGCGAAGCAAATATGGGATGTGTTGATAAATACGCATGAAATAACGAGTTAGGTCATAAGATTTACAGAATATGAAACTTTCAGGATGAAGGATAATAAGTCACTGCAGTATAAGATTACTAAACTCACAAGCCTTATTAATGAACTGGCGTCTTTGGAAAAGAATCTCACTATTGAGGAGCAAGTAGATAAGGTATTAAGGGTTCTTCCTAAGGCAAAGTGGGATGTGAAAGTTACTGTCATCGGAGAAGCAAGGATATTGCTACCATGACTCTGGATGAATTAGTAGAAAATCCTAGAACTTATGAGATGAACATGGAAGATCAGAAGAAAGAAGAAGCAATTGTTAAGAAATCACTAGCATTGAAGGCTTCTAATTATGAGGGATCAGATCAAGGTGAGGAACATAGCTTTTCTAGCAAAGAACTTCAAGAAGTTTCTTAGGAAGGGAAAGGAAGAGACAAGAAAGAAATAGGTAGTAGAAAGTGGTTTGAAGACTCAAGTAGCAGAAAATGGTGAGATGACAAAAATCAGTCTAGAACTACAAGTGCGAAAAAATTGATCATCATGTCACACCATGTCCCTAATGGGAAATTGAGCGGAAAAAGGAAAAAGCTGAGAAATAGTTAAAAGATAAAGCTGCCAAACAAATGGAGAAAGAGGAATATGCTATTATGGCTGTTTGGGATTTAGGAATTGAAGAATCTGACACTGAAGAGGTGGATTAACTGCATTCATGGATTCTAGAGACTCAGATCATGAGGATGAAGAAAATCTGAGGTAATTATTCTTGAATTGAAAGATAAACTACACCTTTTTAAAAAAGAAAATAAATTTCGCTCATGAATGGGTTGATTGATGATTTTCAAGAATTGTCTAGTGAAAAGGATCAACTGTTCAAGGATTTTTTAGATAAAAAATTTGAATCTCTAGAGGTTAAGAATTGTTTGAATGAAACTAATGAAGAGAATTCTAGATTTGAGAAACAAGTTGAAAAACTTGACTCACTTATGCTAAATCTTAAATATGATATTTTCAAACTGTCAATCAGTGAAAAAGGGAAGAGAGAAATAAGTAAGGAACAACAAAAAAAGCTGAAACTGAGTTCAAAGAGTATAAAATTGAGCTTTTATGTGAAAAAGAAAAGGTTAGAAAAATTAACTCAGGAGGTTTCTAAACAAAAAATGGATCTGGAAAGGGCAAAAAAGTGGACACAATCTTCAAGAAATGTAAACCAGTTGGGTAGTAGAACTTACAATGATAAGGCAGGCGTAGGTTTAATTAAAGAAAATGTCACTGCTACTGACCTATGTTATCTTTGTGGAAAGATTGAACATCCAACTACTGATTGTCCAATTGCTAATGGAGTCAGAAATAGGAAAACCAATTTTGTGCATAAAAATAGGTCTAAAAATAATGGAAGAAACAGATCAAGGAATTTGTTTCCAAGCTGGGCTAAAAGAGATCTCATTCATCCTTTTTACAATAAGAAAGGACCCAAGCTAGTCGAGAGAAACTAACCCTTGAATTGTTGTACTGGCAGTGCAGAAGGATGGAAGCATTGGTATATGGATAGTGTTGCTCAAGGCATATAATTGGATATAAACACAAATTCCTTTCACTTACACCTTTAAAAAGAGGAAATGTCTCTTTTTGAGATGGAAAAAAAGGGACTATTGTTTGAGTTGGAAAGATTGGAAGAACTGAATCAAGAGAGGCCTCTAAAGAAAAAAGGTGACATTAGGTCAGAATTTCTTCTCTCGCTCCTTGCTTTCGGCATACCGGAAAAAAA
>JAOTQR010078973.1:0-10882 GCA_025774065.1 Solanum ossicruentum
TATATATATATATATCATGAGAATCATCTATAAAGGTGATAAAATATTTTTGATCGTATGCATCCATATCTGGACAACATATAAATGTATTATTTCTAATATGGTTGAACTCCTCCTAGCACCTTTCTTTGACTTGTTAGTTTGCTTGCCTTTTACACAAGCATCAAAATCAGTAAAATCTAAAGTATTAAGTACTCCATAATTTACTAATCTCTTACTTCGATCTATGGAGATATGTCCCAATCTCCGATGCCATAAGATAGAGGAATTTTTATTCATAACACATCGATTGATGCCAGCTTGGACATGTATAACATTATGAGTGGAATTATTTTGTAAATTGAGAGAGTAAAGATCATTAGACAATGTACTATATCTAATAAGTATAGATTTACAAAATAGTTTGAAATCACCTTCTAAAAGGAAGGAGTATCCCAAAGTTACAAATCTTGATACTATAATTAAATTCCTAGAAAAAATAAGAACATAAAAGGTCTTTTCTAACTCTAAAGCAAAATTACTACTTAGAACTAAATTGCATGTTCCAATAGCTTCCACACGCAATTGCATCTTGTTTCAAGAAAAGATGCTTTGCTCAGCTCCCATTGGCTTTCGCAGGTTTCTTAAATCCTGCAAGGAATTCGTAATATGAATTATAGAAGCAGAATCAATCCACCACTGTCATGACCCAAGCCTAGGGCCTAGGCGTGACACGGCGAATGAGGACAAGAAGGACCCCCAATCAAGCCTCTTAACTTGTCATTACACATCATTGGTCGCGGAAGCATGTAAAAGACGTAAAATAAACAAAAAGGGGCAAAGGGCCAAGGGATAGCTTGCCAAAACCTCAACATCAAGAGACAAGGAATCATAACTAATATCATAATTACACAACTTGTCCAATAAACACCTCTAAATACATAGATATAGAGGGGACCAAGACAAAGCTACTGGGCTCACCCGCATAGTCAAATAAAACATAAGAAAGTGTCTTAATACATAGATAATGGTAACATAGACTAAGGTCCCCGAAATGGAGGAATCACTAACAAGCTTGGAATAGCACAGTTTTGCCATGTGAAGGAGGATGATCAACTTAGGCACTGGTTCATACATGGTGATATCACATAGATCAGAGTATACATTAGTACGTTTGAATGTACTAAGTATGCGGGGTGCAATACAATAATAGATAGACATCATACTCAAAATGCATGCATCAGACAATAGGCATAGTACAACAATATGGCATGAATGATCAATTCGTAAGTAAAACATGCTTTAAGTAACTCATGCTCATATAAGGTATCATATGTGAAGAATAGACCAAGTTAGATTTCTAAGGTATAAACCCTTTGGGGTTAGTGATGATGTCGCCCCATCACTAGGTGGTAAAGTACTAACCCTTCACTCGGTTGGTGATAATGTCGCTCCATCACCTAGGTGGAGAAGTTACTAACCCTTCCCTTGGTTGGTGATAATGCCACCGCATCACCTAGGTGGAGAAGTACTAACCCTTCCCTCGGTTGATGAGTATTAACCCCCATCTCGGTTAGTGATGATACCGTCGGGAGAAGTACTAACCCTTCCCTCGATTATCCGGGTTCTTAGACCCCCCGGATTGGGCATGATCTAATGCAAAACTATATATAGAATTCATCATCAATATAAGCTCATTTCATCATCATAACATCAATCATATAATATCTCATGCTTTGGACCTTCATTTCCTCATGAAATCATAGTCAGACATTTTATCAAACATCTTGGGAGGGTGTAATGGGGGTAAAAGACCATGCAATTTAGAGATGAAATCATGCAAGAAAATCCATTGTAAAACTATCAATCAACACCTTGCAACACCCCAAGACATTCACATCAAAACCCCTCATCAAATCCAACATTAGATCCAAGATTTGAAGCTCAAAGCATGCTAAAACAACCATACTTTCATGTATTAAAATCACTGTGCAATAAATTTCTCAATATACGAGACCCACATGTAAAATCAACTTTAAATCATGCATTATTAAGTAAAAGAAGTTTTAGGCGCCATGATTGGAAGGACCCGATGGTTCAACACCACACACCTTAGCTTTGGAGAAGTTTTTGGTGAAGGTTGAAGATGGAGGCTTGAAGCTTGAAGAGAATAACGGTTTTGGGTCTTGAATTTGGGAGTGAAAATATGGCTAAGTGTTTTACTGAGTGTTGGAAAATTTTTTGGGGGATATGAGAGTGAAATTTGGCTAAGTATAAGTAAAAACACATTTGGGAAAACTTAGGCCCAACACTTAAAAAAATATGGACGGACGAGAAAAAACAATGCAGAAATTACACTAAGCGAAATTTCATAATTCGATTCCTTTGATTCAAAATTGAGGTTAGAACCTTTTCCCCCTAATTTGGACCCCTTGAAGAAGAACATGAAGTCGGTTTTCAGAATAACCAATGGATGTTTAGATATACGGAAAACAAGATTCCAGACACTTCCGAAGCACGTTTTTAGGCACTTTTTAGGGTCGTTACAATATCTTCCCCTTGGGAACATTTGTCGCTGAATATAAAAGAGACTTAAAAGACAAGTATAATCATGCACAAATCAGCCCCAACAAGAATGCAACATAACATGTAAAAAAAACATCATTTTCAAATCCTCAACATAAA
The DNA here is from genome assembly GCA_025774065.1 of Solanum ossicruentum. Classification (NCBI taxonomy): domain Eukaryota; kingdom Viridiplantae; phylum Streptophyta; class Magnoliopsida; order Solanales; family Solanaceae; genus Solanum; species Solanum ossicruentum. The sequence continues at coordinate 2,665 of JAOTQR010078973.1, forward strand.
TATAAAATCATCATAAGTTTACCAACTTAAACATGAATGCATATGAATGGCATAGGGGCTGAAATGTAAGACTTGAAATCCCATATAGGACATAGGATTAGTATCTTAGGGTTGAGTGGAATGGAAAAGGCAAGGATACCTTGTCTGCTTCGGCCTCCCATGTAGCACTTTCGACTTGCTGGTTCCTCCAAAGAACCTTAACGGATGTCACCTCTTTGTTCCTTAATATCTTTACTTGCCTATCCAAGATCTGAACCGGAACCTCCTCATAAGTCAAGTTATACACAAAAACACCCATAATATCAATAGGCACAATGGCATTAAGATTACCAATACACTTTCTCAACAAAGAAATATTAAACACCGGATGAATCAAATTCATTTCACTAGGCAACTTCAACTCATAAGCTACCTTGTAAAACCTCTCAATCACCTCATAAGGACCAACATACCTTGGAATCAACTTCCCCTTTTTACCAAAATGGACCACACCTTTCATTGGGGAAACCTTCAAGTAAATTCAATCACCCACTTGGAATTCTAAGTCTTTCCTTCTTACATCGGCATAGGATTTTTGACGACTTTAGGTTGTCTCAACTTTTTCCTAATCAACTTAACCTTCTCAAGTTCCTCCATAACCATATCTATCCCCAATATATCCACCTCTCCAACATCAAACCAACCCACCGGTGATCTACAACGTCTCCCATAAAGAGCCTCAAATGGAGCCTTACCGATGCAAGAGTGATAGCTATTGTTTTAGGCAAACTGAATCAATGGAGGATAGTCATCTTGACTACCTTTAAGATCCAAGACACATGCCCTAAGCATATCCTCAAGTGTTTGAATTTCCCTCTCGGCTTGGCCATCCGTTTGAGGGTAGAAGGTCATACTAAGGTGAACTTTGGTACCAAGACCCTTTTGAAAGGACCTCCAAAAGTGCTAAGTGAATTATGCACCCCGATCAGATATGATGGATAAAGGAACCCCATGTGACCTCATTAACTAATGGATGTACAACCTTGCATACTTTTCAGCCCCATATGTAGTCTTAACCGGCCGAAAGTGAGCCGATTTCATCATCCTATCAATCACAACCCAAATAGAATCAGAACTTTTTCTAGTCTTGGGAAACACGACTACAAAATCCATATTAATTACCTCTCACTTCCAAGTAGGAATCTCTATGTCTTGGGTTGGGCCACCCGACCTTTGATGTTCGGCTTTGACTTGTTGGCAACTATGGAAATCAAAAATAAATTTAGCAATGTCCCTCTTCATGTCTCCCCACCAATACATATCCCTCAAGTCTCTATGCATTTTGGTGGAACCAGGTGGATAGAATAAGAGGAATTATGGGCTTCATCCCTCTACTTGCCCTCTTTCACCAAGGCCTTCAATTCAAGCAAGGAGGAGTCTAGATCTTGCTTTGCTATCACCTCATCAACCAAAGAAGATTTAGAACCATCAACAATAAGACAATTACCCACATCTTTCAACCTCACCACCAATCTAGCCAATCTATGCACCTCCCCAGCCACCTCCCTTCCACCACCATCCACATGAGCTAGGCTACCCATAGACGCACGACTCAAAAAAGCATCCGCCACAATATTTGCCTTACCGGGATGGTAATACACACTCATGTCATAGTCTTTAAGGAGTTCTAGACACTTTCTTTATCTCAAGTTGAGATCTTTTTGTATGAAGACATATTGAAGGCTCTTATGATCGGTGAAGACATCAACATGCACCCCATACAAATAATAATGTCAAATCTTTAATGCAAACACCACGGCGGCCAATTCAAGATTATGAGTAGGGCAGTTCTTTTCATGCACTTTGAGTTGTCCAAAAGCATAGGCTATGACCTTACCAATTTGCATTAGCACACAACCCAAACCAACTCTAGATGCATCACAATACACAACAAAACCCTCAATCCCATCCAATAGTGACAATATAGGAGTAGACACATGTCTATCTTTCAATGTTTGGGAGCTTTTCTCACATTCAGTGGTCCACACAAACTTAACCTTCTTTTGAGTCAATTTTGTCATAGGAGAAGTAATGGAAGAGAACCCATCCACAAACCTTTTATAGTAACCCGCAAGGCCCAAGAAGCTCCTAATATCCGACGGGGTCAATGGTCTAGGCTAATTCCTAATCATATCGATTTTCTTAGGATCCACTTTTATACCGTCCCCCAACACCACAGGACCCAAGAATGCAACCTCCTTCAACCAAAATTCACATTTATCATACTTAGCATACAATCTTTCCTCCCTCAATCTATGCAACACAATCCTCAAATGGTCCATATGCTCTTCCCTACTATGTGAATAGATCAATATATCATCAATGAAGACCATAAAAAAGGAATCAAGGTAGGGCTTGAAGACCCTATTCATTAGGTCCATGAAGATGGTTGGTGCATTAGTCAACCCAAAGGACATCACCACAAATTCATAGTACCCATATCTAGTCCAGAAGTCCATCTTAGGAATATCACACTCCCTCACCCTCACTTGATGGTACCCGGATCTAAGACTAATCTTAGAGAAAAAGCTAGCCCCTTGCAATTGGTCAAACAAGTTATTAATTCTTGCGAGAGGATATCTATTCTTTATAGTGACCCTATTGAGTTGCCGGTAGTCAATGCACATTTTAAGTGACTCATGTTTCTTCTTTACAAACAACAATGGTGCATCCCAAGGTGATTGGCTAGGTCTAATAAACCCTTTTTTTCAACAAATCTTTCAATTGCTCCTTTAACACCTTCAACTCTATCAGGGCCATATGATACGGGGGAATAGAGATAGATTGAGTGTCAAGAAGGAGGTCTACACTAAAATTTATCTCCCTTTCAGGAGGGACACCGAAAGGTCATTTGGGAAGATATCAAGAAACTCATTTACAATCGAGATCGACTCAACGGAAGGGACTTTAGACTCTATATCTTTGACCTTCACAAGATGATACAAACACCCCTTGGAAATCAACCTATGGGCTTTAATGCATGAGATGAACCTATCCTTGACCACCACATCTTGAGTTTCCCACTCAAGGATGGGTTCATTAGAAAATTGAAACTTGACCCTACGAGTTCTACAATCAATAGAAGCATAGTAGGAATGCAACCAATCCATCCCAAGTATGATATCAAAATCCACCAAGTCTAATTCAAGAAGATCACAAGGTAACAACTTATTCAAAATACAAATAGGGAAACTGCTATAAACATTCCTAGCAACAATAGAGGCACAAATAGGTGTAGACACTTCATATGGCTCATATAACAACTCGGGGACAACATGAAAATTTTTAGCAACAAAAGGGGTAACAAAGGAAAGAGTGGCACCCAGATCAATCAAAGCATACATCAAAGTCAAGATTTTTAACATATCGGTAACAACATCTAGGACCTCACTAATCCCTTGCCTCCCATGTAGAGCATAAAACTAGTTGTGCCTTGGCGTACCACCTTGAGGACCATCTCTACCCAATGGGACCGTATTTGCACCCCAAACCTTGCCACGGTTTCTTGGATAATCTACTTTCTTGTGACCAAGCTCCCCACAACCATAGCATGCATTAGAACCCTTCAAATACGAGCTGTTATGAATTTTTCCACATCTAAGACACACATCACTGGGAGCCGCACCACCAGTACCTTAAGGCCTAAGGAAGTCATTGGCAACCTCCCTATTTGTAGCATGAGGAGGCCTTTGGCCTTGAGGAAATCTAACACCCTTGTGGAACTAATCCTCAAAACGGGCCCTCTTGGCCTCATGGCCCCTTCTTTTTCTCAATTTTTCTTCTTCCATTTCCTCGGAATACATCATCAACCGAGACAAGTCAATGTCACCAATTAGCAAGGCGAACCGGCATTCTTTACTTACCAAGTCAAAGACCCCATCACAAATTTATTCATCCTTGACCTATAATCAGCCACCAAGTATGGAGCATGCTTTGAGAGTTGATTAAATTTGAGGGCATACTCCTTCACACTCATAGTACCTTGTTTCAAGTTCATAAACTCTACCAACTTTGCCTCTCTAAGCTCAAGAGGGAAGAACCGATTAAGGAAGGCCAATTTCAATTCCTCCCAAAGCACCACTTAGCCATTATCCTTGTCACCCTTCCATTGATCAATCCAAATTTGGACTACCCCTTTGAGTGGGTATGCCGCCAACTCCGCTTTTTTATTCGGACCAACACCCATGATAGACAAGATTTTGTAGATCTCATCAATGAACTCTTGTGGATCTTCATCCACCTTTGACCTATGGAAAACCGGAGTATTCATCCTTGTGAAGTCCCTTACCGTAGCTCCCGAGAGAGTAGCATGAAGGGCTTGGGCCCCTTGTTGGACTTGGTTGGACACCACTTGGGCAAGCATGGTAAGAGCATCCCAGAGTTCAAGTAGGTTGATGAATATGAAGAAGGGAAACATTTTTGAAAATGCCTCATAGCCTTCTATTCATAGTCATGGCGCACTTCACAACCATGAATAGGACTCTAATCGACGTGGTGTATTGGACTCTAAGGATCTATCAACCTAATGCTCTGATACCAAGTTTTTCATGGCCCAAGCTTAGGGCCGAGGCGTGACACGACGAATAGGGAACCCAAAGGAACCCTAATCAAGCCTATTAACTTGTCATTACATATCATTGGTCATGGAAGCATGTAAAAGACATAAAGTAAACAAAAAGGAGGAAAGGGCTAAGGGATAGCTTGCTAAAACCTCAACATCAAGAGACAAGGAATCATAACTAATATCATAATTACATAATGTGTCCAACAAACACCTCCAAATACATAGATAGAGCGGGGGCCAAGACAAAGCTCCCAGGCTCACCCTCATAGTGAAATAGAACATAAGAAAGTGTCTCAATACATAGATAATGGTAACATAGACTAAGGTCCCCGAAATGGAGGACTCACCAACAAGCGTGGAATAGCATCGTCTAGCCACATTGAGGAGGATGGTCAACTTGGGCATCGGTTCCTACATGGTGATATCATGTTGGCAAGAGTATGTGTTAGTACATTTGAATATACTAAGTATGCGGGATGCAATGCAATAATAGATAGACATCATACTCAAAATGCATACATTAGACAATAGGCATAGTATAACAGTATGGCATAAATGATCAATGCATAAGTAAAACATGCTTTAGGTAACTCATGCTCATATAAGGTATCATATGTGAAGAATAGACCAAGCTATATTTCCAATGTATAAACCCCTTGGGGTATGATGCCACCCCATCACTTAGGTGGTGAAGTACTAATCCTTCACTCGGTTGGTGATAATGACGCCCCATCACCTAGGTAGAAAAGTACTAACCCTTGCATCGGTTGGTGATAATGCTGCCCCATCACCTAGGTGGAGAAGTACAACCCTTCCCTCGGTTTATAAGTATAACTCCTATCTCGATTAGTGATGATGCCACCGTACTAACCCTTCCCTCGATTATCCGGGCTCTTAGACCCCCGGATTGGCATGGTCTAGTGCAACACTTCATATAGAATTCATCATGAATATAAGATCATTTCATCATCATAACATCAATAGTATAAATATCTCATGCTTTGGACCTTCATTTCCTCAAGAAACCATAGTCGGACATTTTGTCAAATACCTTGGGGTGTGTAATGGGGGTAAAAGACCATGCAATTTAGAGATGAGATCATGCAAGAAAATCCATTGTAAAACCATCAATCAACATCTTGCAACAACCCAAGACATTCACATCAAAACCCCTCATCAAATCCAATATTAGATCCAATATTTGAAGCTCAAAACATGCTAAAACAACCATACTTTCATGAATTAAAATCACTATGCAGTAAATTTCTCAATATACAAGACCCACTTGTAAAATCAACTTTAAATCATGTATTATTAAGTAAAAGAGGTTTTAGGCGCCATGGTTGGAAGGACCCAATGGTTCAACACCACACATCTTAGCTTTGGAGAAGTTCTTGGTGAAGGTTAAAGATGGAGGCTTGAGGCTTGAAGAGAATCCTTAGCTCTGGATGAGAGTTTTGTGTCTTGAATTTGGAAGTAAAAATTTGGCTAAGTGTTTTAGTAAGTGTTGGGAAATATTTTGGGGAATATGAGGGTGAAATTTGGCTAAATATAGGTAAAAACACGTTTGGAAAAACTTAGGCCCACCACTTAGAAAAATCTAGATGGACTAGGAAAAACAATCCAGGAATTACACCACTCCGCATCGCGGAGAGGTCACGGACCCTCAATGGAAATTGCACCAAGCGAAATTTCATTATTTGATTCCTTTGCTTTAAAATCAAGGTTAGACCCTTGTCCCCCTAATTTGGACCCCTGAACAAGAATATGAAGTTGGATTTTTGAAATAACCAACAGCTTTTTAATAGAGAGAAAATAAGATTCAGAGCACTTTTGAGGCACGTTTTTAGGTACTTTTTGGGGTCGTTACAAATACGTGTTATGATTAACATCAATCATATTAGCTTCATAATAAACAAGGGAGACTGAAGTACCTTTCTTAATAAGCCATTGTTGAAATTTAACATAATTTTGTCTTATGTGTCCCTTCTTTTTACGGAAGCAACACTTGGATTCTTTCTTGATGTCAGTTTCAAGTGGTGCCTTTCCTTTTCACTTTTTATTGGCTTGATTGGTCTCTTTCCTTGAGTAGTTATGAGTGCACTTTCTCTTATTTCCATCAGTAGTCAGCCTTCCTCTTAAACACACATGGCCATAAGTTCATTAATAGACCATTTATTTTTGTGTGTGTTAAAGAGATCTTGAAGGGACCATACTGTGCAGGCAGAGTATTCAAAATATAGTGCACAAGAAAAGTTTCAGACATTTCAACCTCAAGATTATTTAATTGAGCCACTAGATCTCGCATTTTCATGATGTGCTCAGGCACACCTCTCATACTATTGAGCCTCATTGATGAGAATTTCATAATTAAGATGCTGGCAAGTGCCTTCTCTAAAGTCTCAAATTAAAGGTGATGGAAAGTGTCTTCTCTGAAGTCTCAAATCGCTCATCAATAGCCTTCAGTAATGCCTTAAAAGTATCATGATGTTCGACAGAACCACGAATATCAGTAAAGATTTTGATCTTAATGAACATAATACTCAAACGGTTAGAGTGTTCCTGTTGTTCGTGAAGAGCAATCTCATCTTGAGTGCTAATTTCGTTAATAGGTGGTTCGTCTTTTCTGATAGCATAATCAATGTCCATGCACCCTAAATGAAGAAGAATGCTCTCCTTCCAGATCTTATAGTTTTCACCATTGAGTTCGGGAATATCACGAATATCAGAGAAATTTGCAGGTTGCGTAACTGCAAAACATATATATAAATGGTTAATAAATTTTAGGCAAGTAAAATTGAATCTACTGACATAAAAATTGCCTGTAGGCTAAATTTTTAATTCAAATTAGATTCATACATTATGATAGAATTATTAATTTACAATCATGATATTCTATCTTTATGATAAAACTATTAAACTCTCATTTATAATTCCTGCGGGTAATTATAAAGAGTATTTAATATTTTATCTTAATAAATCATGCAAAAATAACAAAGAAATGAAGTTATTATATCATGCATGATTAATCACAATTTAATATCTAAAATTTATTTATGTGATCAACTTTCATAATTTATTCAATTAAAGATGTTTTGACTAATCTTTAATCAAATAATATTATAGATCACTTAGACATTATCCTGATTTAATGTCTACATCTTTTCTGATCCTAAACATAATATATATAATTTTATTTAATCAAGATTATTGTGGCTAAGTCTTAATTAAATAAAATTATAAAGATCACTTAGACATCAAATCTTATATTTGTGTTAGACAAATAAACAACTCAAACAACAATTTAGTATGCAACCATAGATAATGTTTAAAATCATATGACTGTTTAAAAATATATTTTGATAAAATATCTACGATTAGGTTGTATCAAAAGTTTTAAAATAATATTTAAAATTTAAGATCTATTTTTGAATGATTTTTGCAAACCCAAAAAGCCAACAAGCAGAGATACAACAATTGCTCGGATACCAAATGTAAGTAAACATAGAGTTTAGTGCAGCAAAATAGTAGATCGATATTGTCACACCCCTCCCTGGGGTCGTGACCGGTGTCCGGTAGGGACACATACTCACCTACTAAGTCGATTTCCTTTCT
>JAOTQR010078974.1:0-10882 GCA_025774065.1 Solanum ossicruentum
GGATGGAAATAGGTTGAGTGCCTGGAAGTAAGTCAATACCAAAATCTACTTCTCGTTCTGGAGGTAAGCCTTGAAGTTCTTCAGGGAACACATCAACAAATTCATTCACTACTAGAACTGATTGAAGAGTTGGTGATTCTTCCTCCTTCTCCCTCACCCTAACTAAATGACATATATACCCCTTAGATATTATCTCCCTGGCCTTAAAATAAGAGATAAACTTACTCTTTTGTGCCCCAATATTGCCTTCCTATTGAAGAACTTCCTCATTTGGAAAGTGGAAGTACATTTTCTTAGTTCGACAATCTACGGTGCGATAGAAAGAAGGTAACCAATCCATACCCATTATAATGTCAAACTTCACCATTTCTAGCTCAATAAGGTCAGCCAATGTGTCATGATCATAAACAGTTACTACACAGTCATAATAAATCCTTCTAGCCATAATAGATTCACCGGTTGGTGTGGACACTTCAAATGGTTGGTTCAATAATTTAGGTGTTCTCTTAAGCTCCCCAACAACTAGTGGGGTAATGTATGATAGTATAGAACTAGGGTCAATTAATGCATATACGTTATGTGAAAAGATTGATAATATATCTGTGACCACATCAGGTGAAGCTTCTAAATTTTTCCCGACTCCCCAGAGCATAAGTGCGATTCTGGACTCTGCTAGAGCTAGCTGCCCCTCTAACACCTCTACCATGACCCATAGGTTCTTGTTGACCCCTACCTAATGGAGGAACTAATGATGATAATGCAACAATTGACCCTGTAGATTGTGCTATATCACCCATACGCCTCCTCGGGCAATCTCTTATCATATGCCCTAACGCTGCACACAAATAACAAGAGTCAGTCCCAACATGATATGTACCTGAATGACTTCTTCCACACTATTTACAAGGCTGCATAGGGGTCATTTGTCAACCTATTGAATATCCTATTGTTTGTGCACCTTGTCCCTCACCTCATTGACCAAACTGATTACTTCTAGACCCTTGAAGTTGTGGTAGACCACTGGCTACAGAGTTTGAGGATGATGGGCTAGGTGGTGTATTATAAAACTGAGGCTAAGCTCACCTTGGGGTGGTATAAACTGCCCTATAGACCTGGCCCTCTTGGACTGTGCCCTTTCTAACTCTTGTGTCCTCCTTTGCCTCTGATCCTCCAATTTCTGTGCAAAAGCTTGTACTCTCGTTGTATCCATGTCTTTGTTCAAGGAAGCAATGGTATAGTCTCTAACCAGATACGTATATAGTCTATCCATATATCGATGAACTCTATCTGCCAAAGTAGCAACTATATTAGGAGCATACCCGTCCGAGGAATCAAATTGAAGGCTATACTCCCTCACGCTCATATTCCCTTTCTGGAGGTTTAAGAAGTGATTTGCATGGGCCTCTCAGATCTCTAATGGAAAGTAATGGTCAAGAAATGCCTCTTTGAACTCCTTCCAGGTAATTGGGGGTGCGTCTATACCCTTAGATTGCTTCCAAGCTTCATACCACGATATAGCCACACCCTTCAACCTATATGTTGCTAACTCAACAGCTTCTGTACTACTCACATGCACATCTAAAGTGTGCTGAATCTGATCAACAAAGTCTTGGGTATCTTCATTAGGATCTGACCTAGTGAAGGAGGGTCCAAACTAAGGAAATCACGTATCCTTGTACCAGTTGCCCTATTTGCACCACCTGCACCTATAACTGTACCTTCCTTTCTTTGACCTTGGCCCGCAACTATATGGGTCAATAGTTGGACTACATTTCTCAGATCCTGCATAGTAGCATCAATAGGTGGTTCTGGGGGAATTTTCACTACTTCTGAGTTCATCAGGAGCTGGAGGAGTTGGAGATTTCTATGACAGAGACTATCTTGAACCTCATTTCATTGTCTCACCTAAATGGGTATACCAACTACCACATCTACTCCCTTCCCTTTACCTTTGTTTTGCCTGGTTTCCGGCATACTTGTTGTACAAAACAATTTAGGATTTAGACATAATACACCTATTACACTTAGCTCTATGGCACGATCTAAAGAACGAAAAGAAAGTAACAACTCCTAAATGCCACGTAGCCTCCCGCTTATAAATGTGGTGCACAACACATTGATAAAAAAGACTCTACATAGACACGACTTTGTAGACTCCCTAGGATGACCCGCTCTGATACTACCTCTGTCACACCCAAAGTCCCATTAGGGCGGACTGGCACCCGTTGTCGATGAGGCTCGGGAGAACCAACCAGTATCTATGCGCTTTCTATACATATTATAAGGGATTTCTACACTTGACATGCCTTCAAGAAACTAAACAGTGATAACAAGCCAAAAGGAAATGCATATGGCCTGGCCATTGGGGCCACAATGTTTAAAGTATGAGACATGACGAAACTTTAATTTACAAAGTCTACAAAGCCTCTAGATAAAGAATAGTATCTGATAAGGGTTGGGACAGGCCCCGCCTCGACTAACTATACAATAAAAATATAAGCTCTAGACACACACAAAGCTCCGAAGCAACCTGGAGCTTGGTAACAACAATTGGATATCCTCTACTCCTACTGGGGAGATCTAGTAGCACCTGTACCTTCAACATGAAATGTAGGTCCCCCGTAAGGGATGTCAGTATGAGATAGTGTACTAAATATGTAAGGTAGGAAATACTGTATATGAAGTAACAACTAAAATGAAACTATGTACTGGTGTATGATAAGAGACCACCTTTAGTTATACTATGGGATCACGTACTTTATGTTCTTTTAATTACTTTACCTTTACTGTATAATCTGTGCATATGTAATACAAATGACCAGCTGATCAGTGGTAAATCTATATCGGGATCGGCCCTAGCTAGGCTTTTCCTTTAACCCCTTGGGCTACCCCCTGTGATAGGATCGACCCTAGCTAGGTGATTCTTCCACCCCTCCCGGTTACCACCCATCAATAAGCAATATACTTTACTTTATCTTTCAATTACCTTTGAGATGATTCTTTTGGTGGTTGTAGTATTGGAGCTGTAGGACTGTAGATACAAAATATGACATGTAAGTAATCACAAAAGACAACACCACAATGAAAGGAGAAAGTTACACAAATAATGAAATGCATAGGAGGTAGAACAACACATGAACTTTATTTAGTAGAACAAATTCATGTATCTTGGTATCCATATATATATGCAGATTAAAAGGTGACTATGTATGGGAGCATATGAGCATGTGAAAGAGTGGAGACACGGTTAATAGTTGTGTCGGAGTTGGTAAGTGCCTTTATGTTCCAAGGAGGGATCTGTGTTTCATGCCAAATAATATGTAATCAAGTAGCCTTACATACCTCGCTATACGACCTCGCTATTTCCTCGAGATAACCTTCCCTTCTTTCGAATACTTATCTATAACATAATAGGTAATAAAACTAGCATTAGCAGCCAATAGATACATCTTGGCAACCCACTCTCATAAAAATAACATACGGACATCAAGCGGATAATTATAAACCCGAGCGTATTCTTTCAACCTTTCCATCCCTAATCATATTTTCTAATAAACATTATCATATACATATCATTTGCAGCCTATTTTAGTGCCACAATATCTTTACAACATCCACAAATAATAAGACATAACAATTCTATGCAACATACAAATAGGCGACATAACGTTACCTCCCTTCGCTACATTACGACGTTGACGATTCGAAAACTTTACCAACTTCAACCAAACTGTTCCCACAAAATTTATGCATATAAACAGTCCTAAAATATTTCAAAAATAGTCCTCAAAATAGGTGGAGGATGTGAGACCATAGCCCCCAATCAATCAGTCCATAAGTTCCTATTATGAGTACAATTACGATATCACACAAGAACTTACTTTTACATACTATAAAAATGGTACAACAACCTTTATATATCATTATAGAACCAATAGCCATTAACAATAGTAGCCTCCCTTCATAATCAACCTCACCAAAAAGAGAAAAGCTTCCAAATAAACAAGAAAAATGTACAACCATTTTTTTAACACATGCTATCCAACAATTTTAACATAGACATAACCAACATAATCTCTTGTTTTGCATAAGAAAACCATACTAAATACACAACTATAATCACTTACCTTTACCTTCATGGTTGAGGGCCTCCTTAAGAACCCTAAAAGCTTCTTTTGGCTGCTTTACAAAGTCAAGAAAGAATAAGTAGGAACCTTTGTGAAAGCTGAAAATTTCCAAGTCTAAGAATGAGTTAAAGGGGATGCTTATAACCCCTTTTAAAGGATTACTTTGGCCTAATTTCTTTTTTCATTTTAAGCCTTATTTTAGCAATAAATTAATGTACCATTTTTCCCCTTTCACTTGGGCCTTAAAGGGATCCAAATTGATGGGACTTTGCTGCCCATTTTTCCCCTTTCTCTTAGTTAGTTTTGAGCCCAAATTATCAAAGAAATTGTGATGTCTTTGGGCTCTTTACATTTATGATGCTAAAACATGGGCTAAAGTTACACCCTTAACACAGACTTTATTCATAATCGGACTTGGACAAATTCAACATCGGGTCTCGTCTCTGTGTAGCTAGCAAATTTAAGGTAAGAAAGTAGGTGACTCAGCTGCTAGCTTACTAAGTCCTACAAGCACCTCACTTCTTTCACTTCATTTAAAGTCGTGATCTACTCCATTTGACTTAAAACTTATTTGCACTCGACCCTCTTCAGCATTAGACATTCATATTGCCCTTTAATTAGAGATTCAAGTACTTACGGTGCTAATTTGACCAAGCCATATAATATTTCATTTGCATAGTACTAGTATGTAAGATGTGGGGTGTTACACCTATTTGATCAACTTCAAGGATCTACCCATTTCTTAAAGATTGACCTTTGTTCCAGTTATCGTTAGTTAAGAGTCAGAGAATGTGATATTCCCAAAATGGCTTTCTGAAATAGATATGGGAATTTTGAATTTGTGGGGATGTTTTTTGGTTTGACTAATGCTCCAGCTTTGTTTATGGATCTTATGAATCGGGTCTTCAAGATATTTATTGATAGTTTTATAGTTGTCTTAATCTATGACATTCTAATTTATTCCCGAAGTGAGTAGAAGCATATGAATCAGTAGAGGTTGGTTCTTCAAACTTTGAGGTAGAAACAACTGTATGCCAAGTTCAGCAAATGTGAATTTTTGTGGGTGAAGTAGCTTTTCCTGGTCATATGGTACAACCAAAATTCACACTTGTAATATTAAGGATACAACTTCTCTTCCCTCAATCTTTGTAGCACTAACCTCAAATGATCCAGATGCTCCTCCTCACTATGAGAATAGATCAAAATATCATCAACGAAGACCACCACAAACAAATCAAAGTAGGGCTTAAAGACCCTATTCATAAGATCCATAAAGATAGCTGGTACATTGGTCAACCCAAAAGACATAACCACAAATTCATAATGCCCATATCTAGTGCGGAAGGTCATGTTGGGAATGCCACACTCCCTCACCTTCACTTGATGATACCAGGACCAAAGATCAATCTTAGAGAAGTGGCTAGCCCTTTGAAGTTGGTCAAACAAATCATCAATTCTTGAAAAGAGGATACCTATTCTTGATGGTGACCATATTAAGTTGCCAATAATCAATACACATTCTAAGAGACCCATCCTTCTTCCTCATAAAAAACACCACTGCACCTTAAGGTGATTGGCTAAGCCTAATAAAACCCTTCTCCAATAAGTTCCTCAATTGATCCTCCAGCTCCTTTAACTTCGCTAGGGCCATACGGTAAAGGGGAATAGAAGTAGATTGAGTATCAGGAAGGAAGTATATACCAAAATATATTTCCCTTTCAGGAGGAACACCAGGAAAGTCATTTGGAAAGAAATTAAGAAACTCATTTACCAGCGGATCTGACTCTATGGGAAGGACTTTGGACTCCATATCCCTAATCCTCACAAGATGATAAAGACAACCCATCACGAACTTGTTCATCCTACACCTTGGGTCGACAACCAAGTAGGGAGCATTTTTATAGAGTTGATTGAACTTGAGGGCATACTCCCTTACACTCATAGACCCATATTTTAAATTCATAAACTCCACTATCTTGGCCTCCCTAAGCTCAAGAGGGAAGAACCGATTAAGAAAAACCACCTTGAACTCCTCCCAGAGAACCACATTATTAATTCCCTTCTCCTCCTTCCATTGATTAAATCATATTTGTGCTACCCCTTTGAGTTGGTAGGCCGCCAACTCCACTTTCCCTTCCTATCTAACACTTATGATAGCCAATACCTCGTAGACCTCATCACTGAAATCTTGAGGGTCCTCATCTACCTTAGACCTATAGAATTTCTGTGGGTTCATCCTCATGAAGTCTCTCACCCTGGGTCCCGAGGTAGGAGCATGAGGGGCTTGGGCACCTTGGTTGACTTGATTGGCCATAGATTGAGCTAGCACAGTGAGAGCATTCTGAAGCTCACCATGAGCCGGTTGTTCCTCGGGAGTGCAGACTCTACTTCCTCTTGTGTTAGGAATAATATAAACATGAAAAAAACATTCGTTAGAGGGAAAACTCACCTAACTTCTATAGCACGATATAGATCAAGAAGAAGGGAAGCATTTCCTAAAACGCCTCATAGCCTCCTACTCATAATTATGGTGCATAATATGACCATGAATAGGACTCTAATTGATGTGGTGTGTTGGATGTCGAGGACCATTAATAACCTAGTGCTTTGATACCAAGTTTTTCATGACCCAAGCCTAAGGCCTAGGCGTGACACGGTGCATGGGGAACCCGAAAGGACCCCAAACAAGCCTCTTAACATATCATTACACATCATTGGTCGCAAAACCAATTAAACAACATAATTAGGTTAGAAATAAGGGAAAAGGAGCTAAAGAAAACCTTCATAACATCAACATCAAAACAAAAGAGTAAAGGCTTAGTATATAACATATCCAATGACACCTCTATAACTTAGATAGGAGTGGGGCCAAGATAAGTAATCAGGGCTCACCCTCATAGTTAATACATACATAGAAGAAAGACAATTTTAGTATATAGCATGAGATCATAGACATTGTCCTCGGAATGGAGGAATCACAAACAAGCTTGAGAGAAATCATATAAGCCACGTAGAGGAAGATGCTCAAGTAAGGCTCCAATTCCTACATGGTGACATCATGTAGGCATAGAGTATGCGTTAGTACGTTTGAATGTACCAAGTATGTAGAATGCAATGCAACAAGAGACAGGCAAAGATTATTATCACTACCTTGATTTGTTTGCGGTGGTCTTCATATTGATGATATTTTGATCTATTCTCATAGAGAAGGAGCATGTGGCTCATTTGAGGGTAGTGCTATAAAGATTGAGGGAAGAGAAGTTGTATGCTAATATGAAAGTGTGAATTTTTTTGAAAGAGGTTGCCTTTCTAGGTCATACGGTGTTGGGGGATAGTATTAAGGTGGATCCTAAAAAGACGAATGTGATTAGGAATTGGCCTAGACCATTGACCCTATCGGATAATAGAAGCTTCTTGGGCTTAGAAGGTTACTGCCGGAGGTTCTGAATGGGTTCTCTTCTATTGCTTCTCCCACGACTAAGTGACCCAAAAGAAGGCTAAGTTTGTGTGGACTGATGAGTGTTAAAAGAGTTTCCAAGCCTTGACCAATAAGCTTGTGTCCACTCCTATCTTGTCTCTACTAGAAGGGTTGGAAGGATTTGTTGTGTATTGTGATTCCTCTTGGAGTTGTTTGGGTTGTATGTTGATGGAGAATGGTAAGGTAATAGCCTGTGCTTCTAGGAAACTCAAAGTGCATAAAAAGAATTATCCTACTCATGATCTTGAACTGGCTGCCGTGGTCTTTGCTTTGAAGATTTGGTTTCATTATTAGTGTGGGGTGATGTTGATGTGTTTACCGATCATAAGGGCCTCCAATATGTGTTCACTCAGAAAGATCTTAACTTAAGGCAAAGAAGGTGGTTAGAAATTCTTAAGTATTATGATATGTGTGTGCATTATCATCTTGGGAAGACTAATATTGTAGAGGATGCTTTAAGTAGGGTGTCTATGGGCAGCCTAGCACATGTTGATGATGGTGGAAAAGGAGTGACTAGGGAGGTACATTGGTTGGCTAGATTTGGGGTTAGGTTGAAAGAGGTGGATAATGGTGGCATTGTGGTTGTTAATGCATCAAAGTAGTCCTTGGTTGATGAAGTAAAAGCAAAGCAAGATCTTGAACCCTCTTTGTTAGAATTGAAGGGATTGATAAAGGGTGGTAAGGTAGAGGTTTTCCCCCAAGGGGGTGATAGTGTCCTTAGATTCCAAGGTAGGTTATTTCTGCCTTGTGTTGATGGATTGAGAGAAAAGATTCTTGATGAGACTCATGGTTTTTCCTATTCCATTCACCTTGGTTCTACTAAGATTTATAAAGATTTGAGGTAGGTGTATTGATGGGGAGGTATGAAGAGGGACATGATCAAATTTGTATTCGGTTGTCATGGTTGCCAACAAGCGAAAGTCAAACATCAAAGGCTGGGTGGCCCAACCCATGACATAGAGATTCCCACTTGGAAGTGGGAGGAGATTAACATGGACTTTTTGGTTGGGTTGTAAGACTAGAAAGGATTTTGATTCTCTTTGGCTTATGGTTGATAGGATGACAAAGTTTGCTCATTTCTTATCGATGGAAACTACTTATAGGACTGAAGGCTATGCTAAATTGTACATTCATAACTGGTATGGTTGCGTGGGGTTCCCTTGTCTATCATATCGGATCGTGGTGCTCAATCTACTTCACACTTTTGGAGGTCCTTCCAAAGAGGTCTTTGAATCAAGGTAAAGCTTAGTACGACCTTTCACCCTCAAATGGATGGCCAAGATGAAAGAACTATCCAAACTATTGAGGATATGATTAGGGATTGTATTTTGGAGTTTAAGGGTAGTTGGAATGATAATCTTCCATTGATTGAATTTTCTTATAATAATAGCTATCATTCTAGCATTGGTATGGCTCCTTTTGAGGCTCTCTATGGTAGTCATTGTAGATAATCGACTGGGTAGTTTGAAGTAGGGGAAATAGATTTGTAGGGTTTGAATTTGGTTATGTATGGTATGAAGAAGGTAAGGTTGACTAGAGAAAGGTTGAAAACAACCGAAAGTCGCCGAAAGTCCTATACCGATGTGAGGAGAAGGGACCTTGAATTTAAAGTTGGTGATTGGGTTTATTTGAAGGTGTCACCCATGAAGGGTGTGGTTCATTTTGGTAAGAATGGTAACTTAATTCCAAGATTTATTGTTCTTTATAGGGTCATGAGGATGATTGGTAAGGTGGCCTATGAGTTGGAGTTGCCTAGTGAAATTGAACTGGTCTTCCATGTGTCTATGTTGAGGAAGTGTGTGGGTGATCTGAATGCCATTGTCCCATTGGATGTTGTAGGTGTAGTTGAAGAAAACTTTACATATGAAGAGTTTCTAGTAATGATCTTGGATAGACAAGTGAAGAGGTTGAGGAATAAAGATGTCACTTTCGTTAAGATTCTTTGGAGGAATCAACAAGTTGAAAATGCTATATGGGAGGTCGAAGTGGATATGAAAAAAATGATATCCTTATCTCTTCCATTTCCTCAAGCCTAAGATACTAATTCTAAGTGTTCTATGTTATTTCATGTCTCATGTTTCAGCCCCTAAGTCATTTCCATGCATTCATGTTTACATTGACAAAGTTCATGGTAATTTTTACACTTATGTTGAGATTTTGTAAGTGGTGTTTTGAGTGTGTTGATGCATTATTATTGGGGCTTATTTCTCTATGATTACTCTTCTTATGTACATTTCTTTGACATTTGGGGAAGAATGTTCCAAAGGGGGAGATATTGAAATGACCCCAAAAAGTGCCCGAAAATGTGCCTTGAAAGTGCCCGAAATCATAATTTCCATATATCTCAAAATCCGTGCATGATATGAAAAATATGACTTCATATTCTTTTTCAAGGGGTCAAATTGAGTGGGAAATGGGTCTAACCCCAATTTTAGAGCAAACGAATTGCAATTTCATTTTTCCAAAATCTTGATTTCCAGAATCAATACGCAATAGTGCCGCGATGTACAACCATCGTGGACTTGTGTAAGGAGTGCCTTCTCGATAGTCCGCATCACAATCTAAATGGGGACCTATGTATTTTATTTCCAGTGATTTTATCTTGGTCCAAGGCCTTTGGGTCTTGGGCCTAAGTCCTCCCATGCGTGAAATACTTATACATAGCCATATTTCACCTTCATATCATACTAAACATTTCCCAATACTCTTTCAAACACTTGGATAAATGTTTCACCCTAAACACAAGTCCCAAAACTTAATCTGGATCTTAAGGTTTTCATTCAAGTTTCATGTCTCCATTTCCAATCTTCTTCAAGGATTCTCCAAAGTCAAGGTATATGGGTTTCAACCATTAAGTCTTTTCACCATGGTGCCCAAGCTTCCTTTTACCTAAAAATATTTCTATGTTGATTTTACATATGGGTTTCTATTATGAATTTGACTATGAATTGTGTTGGCGTTTTGTAAAAGTGTGACTTTTTAAGTATGTTTTGAGCTATGAATCATAGACCTATTTTGAGATTTGATGAAGGGTTTTGATGTATATCGCATGATGGTGTTACCAAGTATTGGTGGGATGATTTACATCAAGATTTCTTGCATGATTTCACTCTTTAATTGTATGATTTTCCACTAGCATCGCACACCCGCCAAGTGCTGGACAAAATGTCCAGTTATAATTTTTTGAGGAATTGAAGGTACAATGCATGTCTTATGAGTTGAATGACTTTATGATGATGAAAGGAATGTATGCATATGATATTCTACTATATCATGT
>JAOTQR010078975.1:0-10881 GCA_025774065.1 Solanum ossicruentum
CGATACTTGCTACAGGTTTGATTTATGTATGTTTATCCATTTCCTTTGGCTTATGAGTTCTATCTGTATTGTGTATTCTATTTTACATATTCGGTACGTCCTTCGTACTGACCTCTTCCTTCGGGAGGGGGGGCTACATTCATGCCCGCAGGTACTGACGAGCAGGTGTGAGACCCTCTTGCCTAGGATCTCCAGTTTCAGTTGCAGTGCCCCTTTTGTTTCTGGAGCTAGCTATTGGTAGCTTCTCGTATTCACACGTTCTGTAATTGTGTTATGTATGTGTACGTACCGTTCAGCATATATGTCTAGAGGTCTGTGGATATGAGTGGGTTGGGGGTATATCAGAGATATGTATGTACATGGTTCATGGTATGATTTTGGTACTTGATCAGGCGGCGAGACCGCATTATTTATATATGACATGATTATTAGGCGGCAGGACCGCGGCGGAGACCTTGTCAGCCCGCATTTATGTATATGTGTAAAGAAATATGTATTTGTATTGTTGTCTGTGATGTTGCTTGGTTTTATTTGCAGCTGAGATTAGTTAATAAAATAGAGGAAACTCTCCCGAAATTTCGGCAGGTGTCCAGGTCGGTTCAATGAGGAAATCCAGATTAGTGTATGTCTAGGTGTCCCTATCGGGCACTGGTCACTACCCTAGGTTTGGATGTGACAAATGGTATGTTAAAACTTTATGATTTTAATGCATATGCATTGTTACATCTGGGAGAAAATTTGTCTTTTGTAACTCCATTCCTTGCTAATAGATTTCATGCATATCCCGAAGTCCTTAATGAGCCTTCAAAAGTGTGTATTCTCATCGGAGTTTCTATTTTTGAACAAAGGATTTATAGATATTGTTCTGTGTCTATCTTGCATAAAGTTGTCTCCTGTGACTTTGTAGAACTCTCTATGGTTGATTTTTTTGTCATACTTGGGATGAATTGGTTGTGTGCTTCTTACGCTTCTAGAGATTGTCAGACTCGTAGAGTGAAGTTTCAATTCCCAAATGAGTCTATTCTTGAGTGGGAGGATAGTAGTTTATCATGTAGAGGTCGATTTTTCTCATATCTAAAATCTTGGAAAATGATCTCTAAAGGTTGCATATATCATCTAATAAGGGTTAGATATGTCACTTTTAAAGTCCTCTCTCTTCAGTCAATTCCTATTGTAAATGAGTTCCCTTCCGGAAGAGTTACCCTGTGTTCCTCCCAAAAGAAAAATAGATGTTGGCATAGACCTCTAGCCCGCCACTCAATATATCTCCATTCCTTCTTATAGAATAGCGCTGATGTAGTTGAAGGAGTTAAAGGAGCAATTAAGGGATTTTGTTGGAAAATGGTTTCATTAGGCCAATTAGGTCCCCATCGAGTGCTCCAGTATTGTTTGTGAGAAAGAAAGATGGGTCACTCTGAATGTGCATAGACTATCACTACTCATCAAAGTTGATCATGCTCAAGATATACCTCTTTTTGAAATAAAAGTGGTCATCAAAGTAATAAACCTAACAAAGGTTAGGGTCGAATTGGTTCACCAATAATTAATTCAAACATCAACAAACTCAATTCTCTAGAAAAAGAGGGAGGGGGTGGTTTGCAATGATCGATAGAAAATTAAACTAGAGTAACTAAAATTAGAAGACAAGCAATAATGGAGAGCAACTTGGGGAATCCCCATGATTCACTAACTCAACTTCCCCCAATTTTACAATTCTCAACTAGAATATCGCATGTAGGATGATAATTTAGTTTCTTCCAAACCTTTGGTCAAAGGTGAAGGTCAAATTTCACTATGGGACTTGGTCCATCTCCATAGTATGCTCAACTAACAATTACCAATAGTCCTAGTCAACCTCCCTTTGATCGAGTTTGGTTGATTAGATGAGAACACATCATCGAATCCTGTTAATCACTCTCTTTTTCTATTCATTACCACCTGAATTAGGAAGGTAATACTAGGAAAGTTCTAATGTTGGCCAACACTGCAAAATATTTAAAATAAAGAGAAATGATTAATACATGCAAATACCCATTCTAAGAATTGCAAATAATTTGGGTTCTCAAAGTTAGATTCTCATGGTTCCCACAACTCCAAGTTGTGGGTCTAGCTACTCATAACTTGGGAAAATAATGAAATAATGAATAGAGAAAACATGGTTAATCACTTACCCAAGAAGATTGAAGAAAAAAAAATCCAATATATAATGAGAATCACAAGATTGAAAGTTGAATTTAATACCAAGTTAATCTCTGCTCCAAAATGTAGTCTCCAAAATTAAAACCATAAGAAAATCCTAATTTCTTGCTCTCTACTCTATTCTCAGCTTCCCTCCTTTGTGTACAATTCAAAAACTCCTTTAAACGACCTACTATTTTCTATTTATAGTATTTACGAATAAGTCCCTAAATTAATAAGAAAAACTGGTTGACACTTGATACGAGTCACAGTTACGACTTGTAACTAGGGTTACGAGCGATAATCGAGCTTTCGTGGTTAGCCTCTTGCATTTTGGACTTCACTGATACAACACACCTTCATGAGCCATAGTCTGATCTATGACTTGTATCGACCTCTCATAGTCCACATTTGCCTCACTTGGTCCAAATCTGATCAACACTGGAAATCACTATGAAACTTCCCATTATGACCCGTAGATGGAACTACAACTCATAACCGGATCTCGTGTGGCTGAACTTCAGCTTACTTCAACACTGGAATCCTCTGTAAGGTCACCTCTATGAATTGTAAACTGAGATAAGACTCGTAAAGGGTCTCATTTGTCCTCAAAAATTAGCAAAACATACAACTTTTCCCAAAATTTTGCCAACCTGCCTTTTCCTATAAAAACAAACACAAAAACACATAAAACCATAAAAGTTACATTGAGAACACACAAAATCTTAAGTTTTAGACATCAAATATGTTGTCTTTTGACAGCACATCAGCACCCTCAACTTAGCATTGTCGCTTGTCCTCAAGGGATGACTCAATCTAAATAGATAATAAAGCAACACAAAGCAATCAACCCAATGGCATATGTCATACTCAAATCCAACTCAGGTACCCATATCAGCTTTTTCAAAACAAGATAATGTAGCTATTTAGTAGATCAAATCATATTGATGTATTTGACAACACAACTATGACAAGTAAAGGAATATCAATACTCCACAATCACTGAACAAGTAAGATGTTGACAATGGAATGCAAATGCCCTCATAGGAAAGCGGTCCTTTCTAAACACTCAATGAAGATTTCAAAATTTAACCATGGGATTGTGCAAGTACACTCATTCTCACAAATGACATTCATGCATGATGACCAATACTATAGGCTTGCCCATATACTCATAACTCAAACTTTTGACTAATTGGGCTAGGATCACTTTAGGACATTATAAGCTTGTAACGTAGGCTCATGGGGCTTTGGTCATTTTGGACAACTAGTGACTAAAGGCAAACCTTGAATCATGCTTTTCAACACTTTCACCTTACCAACACAATCATTTCCACCTTTTTCTCCCTTTTTCTTCATATTCAATATTTTTGTGGTATTTTCTACAATTTTCAGCTTTTGATTCATTTTCACACATCATTTTGCTTGTTCAACTCAATCTATGGTATCTTTTTCTCTTTCATTCACCCGGTGCATGATTTTCTTCTCTTTCTTCGCATTCCCAACTCACCATCTTATTTTTGCTATTTACCCCTATACTGGCCACCTTTAACTTAGGTTTTAGCCTATATCAAAGTGCACAATATCTATTCCATAAAACACGGAAACTTTTGGTAGCCACCCTCAACTTAGGGTTTTTGCCTAAATCAAGGTTCATAATGCTCAATGATAGATTAGGGCTAATTTCAAAGTATTTCAAGAGATAATATTAGGCTAATCAAGTGTTAAGAAAGAAATGGTATATGTAAGGCTCAATTAGTTGGAACAAGAGATAAATTTCTCATTTGGTTGGTCATTTTAGAAAAAAAAAAGGACTAATTCAAAGAACAAGGGCCTAAGATCCCTTCCTAGTCCATATGATTTCAGTCCAACTTAAAGTACATGGCAAGTTCTGAATCAACACACAAAGCAAGAATATAGCAAAATCAGCTCATACACACAATATTGCATACATAGCCAATAGAAACTCACAGATCATGCTTCATGTATCAAATTTCACTCACTTAATCAGAACAAATATTGCCAAGTCATTCAAAAATGCATGGCTTCAATATAACTACTACCCAAAAATTTTGATGGGTACCAATTTTTAAAATATTTCATAAAACATAAAAAAAGAGTACATGCCATAAGTTCAACCACTATATACTACAAATATCATCCAAGACATCCTAAACATGCTGGTTCAAAAAAAAATATCCACGAGGAAAAATAACACAGGCAAGAAAACCTCGGGATCAAAATTTGGGGTAGTTATGGACCAAAAGCTACTCAGACTTCACCCTAGTCCATACCTACCCACACCCTATCGAAAAATTTGTACGTTGTCCTTTATGTACAATATCAAAATCAAAATAAATACTAGGAGTAAAAAAACATATCTTAGTACCTAAGCACTAGTCTCGGGCTGCCTCTGATCATCACCCTCTTGTGAGGTAGTATGTGCAGCAACTACATAGAATGAGCTAATGCCCATCAATCTATCCTGCTCCTACGCTTGTCTCTGCTCTTCTTCTTCTCTCGACATTCTCAAGACTCGCCCGAGCTCATCCTGAGCCTCATCCTCATCAACCTCGGAGGACTTCTGATGCATACTCTTCTCCTCAATATCATCATCCTCAATATGAGGTCTCTTCCCGTGGGAAGGCTGTGTGCGATCCTTCGAAGCAAAGAGATCAAATAGTTACTCCGAAGTCAGATTCTCTAGAACTGTAACTGGTGCCGCTAATGAAGAAGTAATTCAGCCTTAAGCTTGATATCTCCTCATGAGTGGCTGACAAGTCTGATGGCTAAGCCTCGGTTAGCCTCGTCTACACTCGATCCTCAAAGGTGTCAATATGGGCATCCACCGTAGAAATGCGCTCCTCAACTGTAGAGATGGTGAATGCCTGGAATCGCGCCTTTGAGTCAACAACCGTCTACTGGACCCATGGCCTAACCTGCTGCATGAGCCGAGACAACTGAGCCTCATTCCATGATAACTTCTGTTGCCATGACCTAAATAGAAATAGAGGACACGTGAACCATGCCCGGTGTAGAAACCTGTGACATAGAAACCTCTAGTGCCGGAGCAGCTAAAATGAGAACCCTCTTAATATCGAAGATCTTCGACTACTATGGTCTCTCCTTAGTTGTAGCAGCTGGAGTGGTAGTGGGGAAATTTTCGGACACTCCTGTGGTGTCTCTAAAGTAAATATGTCAGACATAGGAGGAGGTTGTATCCTCTAAAGTGCAACGGGATTCTCATCAGCCTTAATCAAGCTGGGATCGAAAGTGTGAAGGGCCTCTACCATCTAGTCCTAATGATATAATATCTACACCTGGGACTCAATGCAAAGTTTGTAGATCAAAATCAAGAATGGCATATAAGTGGCCTTCTTGAGTGCCAACTCATGAATATGCTCTGTAATGAGTCAGGCCCAATAAATATCATAACCATCCAGAATGTTGGCCACCAAAACTGCTCACTCCGATGTAAGTGCATTATCCGTTAGCGTGGGCTGAATGCGAGATCTGACAGTTGCCCACCAAAATTTGGCAGGGGAGGAAAAGGAAAGCTTCACAATAGGTTCAAAATGTGTAGTGATCCAAGCAGGCTCTAGACCACACTCAACAATATGTCCGGCAACCCATCTCTACAACTTTGTCCTCTGTACCAAATCCTTTGCAATCAATGCTATTTGAATTTTCGGCAATCTGTGGTCAAACTCGGTTGTCGACTCTGGCGCTCGATACTTGGGACCAAAACGCACTCGGTGGATCATCTCCGAGTAAGGGTGAAATAAGGGTAAGTATAAGTATTTTCAAGTATGAGAACCCTTAGTCCAAGACTTGAAAGTCTTGGACCAAAGTCAAACTAAAAAGGACCAAAATAACGTTGTTCTGCATCGTGGAAGCGATGCGGATTACTCACTGGAATTTGCATTTATGCACAAACGAGTTCTACAAAAATGGGCATAAATTCTTCCTCTGAATTCGGAATAAGGTGAAACCAAGTGTGTTCGAAAGTTAATTCAAAGTGCTTTAATATAGTAGGTTTTGGACTACCCAGTTCTTTGTGTGCTATGAGATATGCCCTTTTAAAGTTGACCCTCCTAAATCACGTTTTTTGTGATTTTTGGATTTTATGCGGTTGCCCTAAAATTCAGGTAAAAGCCATTTCCCACTCAATTTTGAATGGATTTTCAGATATATGTAAATTACATTTCCAGGCACTTTCGAGGCGCATTTTCGAGCACTTTTTGGGGTCATTTCAATATCTCTCCCTTGGGAACATTCGTCCCCGAATGTGAAAGAAACATACCAAACAAGAGTGATCATAAACAAATCTGCCCCAACAAGAATGAAACATTACATTTAAAACACCATTTTTAAAACCTCCACATAACTGTAAAATCATCCTAAAGTTACCAACTTAAACATGAATGCATATGAATGACATAGGGGCTCAAACATAGGACTTGGAATCACAAGAAGGACTTAGTCGCTATCTCAGGTTTGATTAGAGTGAATGAGGTATGAATATCACTCCCATAAGATCGTTTCAGCTTCCTTGGAGACACCTTTGACTTGATGATCCCCTCAAAAGGGCCTTAATGAATACCATATCCTCATTGATCAACTTCTCCACTCATCCATCCAACGCCTCCACCGGGGCCTTCCCCTAAGCCAACTTGTCCTCCACATCACCCATAATCTCAAAGAGTGCTATAACACTAGAGTCACCAACACATTCCATCTACCTAGAACCATGAAGAACCGAACTAACCAAACCACTATCCATACACCATCCCCAAACTTATGCAACCTTGCCATCTTTTTTCTTCATCCTATAAGGACTCACAACCATAACTCACATGTCAACCTTAACCACACCTATCCTACTTGTTTCCATGAACTACCATCTCCCCTTGGGAGATTACCTCCACTCTACCATCTTTCCACCCAAAACTTCCAACTCTAATAAGGCTAATCAAGGCCTTGCTTAATCAACACCACCATGCTCACTACCCTCAACGATATGGATCATGAAGAAGTGAAACATTTCCTAAAACGTCTCAAAGCCTTCTATTCATAGTTGTGGTGCACAATACAACCATGAATAAGACTCTAATCGATGCGGTGTGTTAGACTCAGAGGATCCATCAACCTGGTGCTCTGATACCAAGTTTGTCACAACCCCAAATAGGGCCTAGATGTGATATGGTGAATAGGGAGTCCGAAGGGTCCCCAAATAAGCCTCTTAACTTATCATTACACATCATTGGTCGCGAAAGCATTTAAATGACCAAAAAGAGTAGAAATAGGGACAATGGGACTAAGGGGAAAGCTTGCATAACATCATAACCAAGAGCCAAAGAGTCAAGGCTCATATCATGGATACATAACATGTCCAACAACACCTCTACTACATAGATAAGAGCAGGGGTGAAGACAAAGCAACTGATGGACCCCACTAGTCTCCTCCTTGCCATCATCAACAACATATACTAGACTTCCTAGAGCACCAACTGCAACATTAGCCTTACTGGGGAAAAATAATGCACACTCATTTCATAATCCTTAAAGAATTCTAACCACCTTCTTACTATCCACAATGCACACCTATCATATTTAGCAAACAATCTCTCATCTTTCAAGCCTTGCAACACTACCCCAAATGATTCACAAGCTCTAAACAAAATCAATACCTCAATACTAGAGACCACCACAAACATATCACGTTAGGGTTTTAAGACCCTATTCAAGAATTGATAAGTCATTTCGTGTTTATTTTGGGACTCATATTTAAAGTATTTTTGTTAAAAATAATTGAATAATTCAAGGCATATTAATTCTTTTGTTCAAAAATATTTTTAAAATCATGAATTGTATAAACAAGGTCTGCGCAGAGTAATACAGGAATTAGAGCAAAATGAAGTCAAAATGAAGCAAAAAGGAGTGCCAATAAATAATGTCATGAAGCTCAGATAATAATTTGAAGCTGATGAAGAAGAAAATTGCTCAAAACGAAGAAAATCATCAAAAAGACAAAAAGAAAATCTCAAATACTGAAGAAAATCAGGTAAAGCGAAAAAAGTCAATGAAGGATGACTGACATTCAATGATGGATGAATGACATTCGACGAAGGACGCCCGTCCTTAGCGGAAGGATGCCTGTCCTTTGTGCCTATATATAGGCACTCCCGGATCTCCTTTTGTACCGCATCAAAAATTTCAAAATTTTTCTTTGTTTTCTTGTTCTTTAAATAATCTTCCAAGGTTGTATTTAATTTAAGCTTTGGAGAGTTAAATTTGTGGACTGTTTGAGTTCACCTAGTGTAATATTTTGCTTACTATTGTAAGTTTTTGTTGTTTTTTATATTATAATAATTTTATTATCATGTCTAAGTATTATTTGGTTATGTATTCTAGTATAATTGCTATCATGTCTACATAATTTATTTAGGATTATGAATTGACGCAGGGTTGTAAATATGTAGGATAATAATATTATTTCAGTCTATTTAATAATTTATTTTATACTAGTTGCTTTCAATTGTAGAACGAATAAATTAATGAATTTGGCCAATTTGTTAATTAATTATTGGAAGACTATAATTTGCATGTAATAACATAAATGATAGTTTTAGCCAACTACAATGATGCATGCTATTAAACCTAGGGATAAGATTAATTTATTAAATCACTTTTGACTAGATGATTACTAGTTTAAAAAATAATTCAATTAAATAGACAAGGTAGTAAGATTAGTCTGAAATTATTTATGACCTAAGTTCAATTCATAATCCTTATTTTACCAATTGTTGTAATATTTGTTCAAAATATCCGATACATATTTGAATTTTGGGGACTTCCGATACCTATTAGTAAACTTTGCCTAGCTAGTTTTAATAGAATATTCTCCTTGAGCCAATCCTTCAGAATATGACACAGGAATAAATCGATTACTCGCGGAATAGGTTGACTCATATTTAAAGCATTTTTGTTAAAAATAATTAAATAATTCAAGGCATATTAATTCTTTTCTTCAAAAATATTTTCAAAATCATGAATTGTATAAACAAGGTCTGCACAGAGGATAATACAGGAATTAAAGAAAAATAAAGTCAAAATGAAGTAAAAAGGAGTGCCGGTAAATCATGTCATGAAGCTCAGATAATAATTAGAAGTTGATGAAGAATATTGCTCAAAACAAAGAAAATCGTCAAAAAGGTAAAAAGAAAATCTCAAAAAGTGAAGAAAATATGAAAAAGCAAGAAAAGTCAAAGAAGGAAGATCGGCCTTCGCTAAAGGATGCCTGTCCTCCGTGCCTATATATAGGTAGTCTCGGATCACCTTTTGTACCACATCAAAAATTTCAAAATTTTCCTTTGTTTTCTTGTTGTTTAAATAATCTTCCTGCTTTGTATTAATTTAAGCTTTGGATAGTTGAATTTGTGGACAGCTCGAGTTCACGCAGTGTAATATTTTGCTTACTATCTTGTTATTTTATCTTATAATAATTTTATTATCATGTCTAAGTATTACTTTATTATACGTTCTAGTATAATTGTTATCATGTCTACATAATTTATTTAGGATTATGAATTGACCTAGGGTAGTAAATATGTAGGATAATATTATTATTTTAGTCTATCTAATAATATATTTTATATTAGTTGCTTTCAATTGTAGAATGAATAAATTAATGAATTTGGCCAATTTGTTAATTAATTATTGGAAGACTATAATTTGTATGTAATAATATAAATGATAGTTTTAGCCAACTACATTGATGCATGCTATTAAACCTAGGGATAAGATTAATTTAGTAAATCAATCTTGACCAGATGATTACTAGTTTGAATAAATAAATAAATTAAATAGAATGGTAGCAAGATTAGTTTGAAATTATTTACGAGCTAAATTCAATTCATAATCTTTATTTTAATAATTGTTGTAATATTTGTTCAAAATATCCAATACATATTTGAATTTAGGGGACTTCCGATACCAATCAGTAAACTTTGCCTAGCTAGTTTTAATAGAATATTTCCCTTGAGCCAATTTTTGAGAATACGACACGGCAATAAATCGATTCCTCATAGATTAGGTTGACTACTGCAAAACTCATTTGTCAAGAACCCACAAACACTGTTGGTGCATATGCCAACCAATCAACTCCACCAATATTCAAAATGATCATTCTAGTTCAAAAGGACACTTAGGGATATCACCTACTCTCCTCCATACTTGAGAACAAAACCCGAACCTCAAATCAACCTTAGAGAAGTGACTAACCCATTGTAGTTGACCAAATAGATCGACCATCCTTAACCATTATGTTACAACCTTACTGGTTCTACACTCATTGGAAGCATGCTATACAAGTAGCCCAAACTACCCCAAGACCTCCAATCCATTAAGTTAAGTCCAACCAAGATCACAAGACAAGACTCTATGAAACGATAACATAGAGCAACCCTTGTAGATCTCTTCTATCCACTATAGGTGTTAGACCCCGTATTCTTTAAATTAAGGATAATTATGCAATTGGGAAATTTTGCTGTGGATGTTGTGTAATTTGAACTTAAGTATATTCCCGGGGCATGATTAGAGTATCAAGTGAATTTGGCGTGCATATTTAAGTTTGAGTCGGAAGTCCTCGATTGGATCAAAATAGAAAAGTTTGGGACCTAATTGATAAATAGGCTAAGATGG
>JAOTQR010078976.1:0-10880 GCA_025774065.1 Solanum ossicruentum
TTCTAGTTAGCCTATTGACCAATTAGGTCCCAAACTTTTCTATTTCAATCCAATTAAGGACTTCCGACTTCAATTAAATTTTTATCCTTAATTTAGTGAGAGTACGGGGTCTAACAGCGCTCCAGTGTAATTCCTTCTCTGCGACCTCTCCGCATTGCGGAGAGGTGTATTTTGCCTGACAGTGTTTTCCTGAGTGGCCCAAAATATTCTAAGTGTTAGGCCCAAGTTTCACAAACATGTTTTTATCTATACTTAGCCAAATTTTACACTTACATCATCCTAAACATTTCCAATAATCCCCAAAATACTTAGCCATATTTTCACTCCAAAATTTAAGACTCAAAACCCTCATCCGAAACTAAGGATTTTCTTCAAGCTTCAAGTCTCCATTTTTTACTTCACCAAGAACTTCTCCAAAGATAAGGTTCTTGGTGTTGAACCATTGGGTCCTTCCACCCATAGTGCCTAAACTCTCTTTTTATTAATATTGCATGATTTAAAGTTGATTTTTCATATGGGTCTTGTATATTGAGAAATTTATTGCACAGTGATTTTAGTTCATGAAAGTATAATTGTTTTAGCATGTTTTGAGCTCTAAATCTTGGATCTAATGATGGACTTGATGAAGGTTTTTGAAGTGAATGTCTTGGGGGTGTTACAAGATGTTAATTGATGGTTTTACTGCAGATTTTGTTGCATGTTTTCATCTCTAAATTGCATGGTCTTTTACCCCCATTACACACCCTCAAGGTGTTTGATAAAATGTCCAGCTAGGGTTTCTTGAGGAAATGAAGGCCCAAAGCATGAGATATGATATGAATAATGTTATGATGATGAGATGAGCTCATGTATATGATTATTCCTATATGAAGTATTATACTAGAGCATATGATAAATCCTATATAAAGTATTGCATTAGACCATACCTGATCGGGGGAGGGGGGGACAAGAGCCCAGGTAACCATATTGAGGGTTTATATTCATCAACCATGCGAGGGGTTTATAATTCTTCACCGTGTTGGTAAGGTGTGATAACCATCAACCATGTGAGGGATTTATACCGCACAACCACCCAGGGGTTTATGCCTTGAACAACTAGCTTGGTTGAACATGAATTACTTAAGCATATTTTACTTATGAATTGATCATACATGTCATATTTTTATACTATGCCTATTGTCTAATATATACATTTTGAGTATGATGTCTATCTATTGTTGCATTGCACCCCACATACTTAGTACATTCAAATGTACTAACCATACTCTTACCTACATGATATCACCATGTAGGGACCGGTGCTCAAGTCGATCATCATCCTCCTCCAAGTAGCTAGTTGGTGCTATTCCAAGCTTGTTGGTGAGTCCTCCATTTCGGGGACCTTATTCTATTATTGCTATTAGCTATGTATTGAGACACTTTCTTATGTTGTATTATGACTATGAGGGTGAGCCCGGTTACTTTGTCTTGGCCCCCACTCCATCTATATATTTAATGGTGTGTTTGTTGGACAAGTTATGTATCTATACTATGAGCTATGACTCCTTGGCCCTTATTGATGTTGTTTTGCAAGTTATCCCTTAGTCCCTTCGCCTCTTAATCTTATTTTCTGTCATTTTACATGCTTCCGCGATCAATATTGTGTAATGATAAGTTTGAGAGGATTGGGGTTCCTTCGGGTTCCCCATTCGCCATATCATGTCTAGGTTCTAGGCTTGGGTCGTGACAATAATCTCTTCGTTTACCTTTGCTTGCTCATTGTTGGTGTTGGCCGCACAAGAAGGTTTCATCGCACCTCGTTCTCTTTGACCCCATGCTCTATTTGTTTTGACCATTTGCTCCATCCTTACGGCTATTAATGCAATAGGTTGGTCAATTAACATGCCTTCCATGATTGTGTCAGCGCAAACTTGACTATTCTCATCAAGTGCCCGATAGAAAATCTTAACCAAGGCATTATCAACAATCCTGTGATCGGGGACCATCCTCAAGCATTCGGTAAACCTTTCCCATGTTGTGCTAATAGAGTCACTTGGCAATTGCTCAAAGTTGTTTATTTGGTCCTTGAGCTTCAACTACTTAGATCATGGGAAATATCTTTCGAGGAATACTCTCTGAAGCTCAGCCCAACTTGTAATAGTACCCGGAGGAAGCTCGGACAACCATACAGCTGTATTGCTAGTCAATGACAGTGGAAACACTCTTAAACCACTAGCATCAAGAGAAAGATTTTGTGTCCCCATGACACTCTTGCAAACAAATAGCACATTTTAGAGATGACAGTGGGGATCCTTTGAAAGTAGCTCTGTGAATAGTTCGCAGTTTTGGAGTATTTGGAGTAATCCACTCGATATGGTGAATTTCGTATCTGCCGGTAAAGGAGGCAGTACTATAGCACCGATAACATTGATTCCATCCATAAGTGTTGGCCTGCTACCCCTTGGTTATGGATTCGCCTTTCTTCCCATATCCTCATTCATATTCATATCCTCATCAACCTTGATATCCTCATTCACTTGAGTCATTCTTCTAACTAGTTAATGGATCTCCAAATTTATTGGAGCTAAGGGATTGCCTTGGCTCCTTGTGTTGACCATACAACCTAGTACACCCTATAAGTAAAATCAAACAATAAAAACAAAAACAAAAGTAAAATGCAAGAGATTCTAGGAATCAACACTAGAACTAACTAATAGTGAAATTAAGTCAAAACCTGGTCGTGTTCCTCGACAACGACGCCATAATTTTTGATGATGTTCACACTCCAATAAGAAAGCGGTCGCTGTTAGCAATTAACCTAACCGACAGTTAGGGTCGAATCCACAGGGAACATGGGGCTTGAATACAAGACTTCACTACTAATCATTTCAATCATAAATAACTAAAATCTCCAAATAAGGGGGGCGTTGTGATTCAAAAACAAAGTAAAAGAAACACTAAACTATGACGCGAGAAAACACTCAATTTTAGGGACAACTTGGAAATTCTGTTCCCTATGGTTCATTGACTCAATTACCCTAGGTGACATAACTATAATTGGAGATTCGCATGCAGGATGGTAACTTAGGTTCTTCCAACCGTCTTGTGAAGGTGAAGGTTGAATTTCACCATGGCGCTTGGCCGGCAACCATGGCATGCCAATGGTCGGGATCGTGATAGTAGGCAGAGTTTGGTGTTGGCCACCAGACAACAATCATAATGAAGGAAAATAGACAATACATGCAAAATATGAATCATAGAAATGCAATAAACCTAGATTATTTCAAGTCAAATACCCATGATTCTCACAACCCCAAGTTATGGGTGCTTAGCTACTCATGGCTTAGGCAAAACGAGCAAAATTGCAAATAAATTACATGATTGAGAATTTTACCCAAGGCAATGGAGACTGAAGAAACCACAAAATTGCAAATCGAATCTCTTTTTTTAAAACCCTAACTTAAACTATATATAGTGTTTACAAAATAACCCTAAAAATTACACAAAAAAGACAGCTGGCAGCTAGTGTCTAGTAGGTATGACTCGTAGTATGGCCTATAAATCTAATCGGGGTCTCATATCAGGTTCTAGGCATCTTGGATTCAACTGGTATGACCCACTGGTACGACCCACTGGTACGAGTGGTATCTTGGGCTATGACTCGTATGCTCCTCTCGTGGTCTAGGCCTTCAGTTTTTGGTCCAATATTTTGGCTCTCTGATTCATGCTACGGGTCCACCTATACGAGTCATAGTGAGACTTATGACTCGTAGGATGACCTCGTAGGGGTGACCTCCACTTAGCAGATTTCTGAATTTTTGGTCTCTGTTTCTTGCTACGACATACCCTACGACTCGTAGCGTGGGCTACGACTCGTAAGTAAGCTCGTACGTCCTATGCTTCAGCAAAATCTGCAACTTTTCTTCAAAATCATGCCAACCTAACTTTTCTGCAAGAACAACACAAAAACACATAATAACCATAAAAAGTCGCATTAATAACTCACGGAATTCCTTGTTTTGGGCATCAAATGTGTTGTATTTTGACAGCACATTAATTATCCATGCAAAACGTGATTTTTTTAATAAAGACTTTGAAATCCCATGCTATGTCTTCATTACTATATTATTTATGGAAAAATCCTTTTGACCCAAAACTTTGGCCCAAATTTGGCCAAAATAATAAAATATTTTTTCCTTGGACATTTTTGATTCCTTTATCTTAAAAATTAGGGCAACTTACATAAATCCCATATTGAAGTAAAGAAATTTCAATTTGTCCCAACCTTTTCCATTTTACAAAAATCTCATAAAAAGATAATTGTGCGAATACACTATCATTTGTATGGATACACTGCATTATATATGATTCATAAGTTATGATTCATTATAATCAACATCTAATGCGGTGAATCAACCATGTGTTAACTATTTTATTGCAATGAATCATATTGTCTCAATGAATCAACCTATTAATATGATTCATTGGTGTATCATCCTTGTATGATGCACCCAATGAATCATCAATCTATAACAACTAGAAAATGTATTCTAATGAATCACTGTATTCAATCCATACAGTTCTAGTGAATCAACAACATATATGACTCAATTTTTATATATAAATGAATCACCATATTTAATGAATCACCATAAAAAGTTGTGAACAACTCATAGTTTTGAAATGAATCGTCATACAAGACACATACTCCCGATTTTACATATAAATGAATCATCATATTTCATGAATCACCATAAAAAGTTGGGAATAACTCATAGTCTTGAAATGAATCACTATACAGGATACATACTACACACATGAATCGCTAAATTTTCCTAAACCTTTATAGTCTCAATGAATCAGCAACATATATGACTCAATTTTATATCCCCATGAATCACCACAAAAAACTGAGAAGGAAGCAAAGAATCAGTGGGAAGACACTCAGCGTTATGTCTATAAAAAGTATGATGTTGAAGGATATGAAAATGTGAATCAAGGTTTTCTGAAGAAGTAGCAGTTGCATTTTTCTTCCCAATGTCAATTGAACTTTGAACTTCAAGGTTTGCTTTCTGAGGTGAACTTAGAACTTCAAATTCAAGTTCAAAATGGATCTAGGTGAACTTCAAGTTCAAGTTCAAGTTCAAAGTGGAAGAAGAAAGAGAAAGAGCTCACCAAAGATGAGTACAATGCCTACTCTGTTGGATCTGAAGTCCGACTGGCTCACCACTGTCATCCGCAGTGTTGAATTGAGTGTCGGCTTTCTTTTCTGTCCATGGAAGCGATTAAATTGGGGGAAGATTCAAGTGAATCAAGAGTAAAATAGGAAACAAGGATTTTAGAGATTTATAGAAAAGGTAGGGAATATTTCAAAATATTTTAACATAATCTGGTATTTCTGTAAATTTTTCCTAAAAATTAAGTACATTTCTAACTTATGTTTCCAATACATCTAATAATTAGTGAAATTAATTAATACTCCATATTTCCTGTAACATCTGATAAAATTATTAAAAATACACCTACACTAGAGATGTGTGTGTAATGCGTCTTCTCATGCTCTATTTGCGAATTCAAGATCGGATATGCAATCAGCATGACAAATTGAGTGGAAAAACGGCCTCAACTTAATTTTAGAGTAATCGGATCAAAAAATAGTTTTTCATAATAAAATGCAAACCAATAAGGGTTCACGATATGTACGCAATGCGCACGACCTTTCCAAACCCCTCCTAGACTTAATTTATGACCAAAATAGGTCATTTTAAGCGTTAGAAAGATATATAAACCATTCTTAAGCCATTCTAAGTCTTTGAAAAAGGACTAGGGCTAAAAGAGAAGAGAAAAGAGCGAGGAGTTGAGGATTTCAAGACGGATTCGTGCCAAATTGATCATCTACTTTTGTTCCAGGTATGTAGGCTAATCGAAAACATGGGATTATTCTCTCATGTGCCCAATAAATGGTCTTAGAAGAGTTGAAGGTCTAAGAGTCTACATACATGATTCTTGAATGGTTTCTTGAATATTTTCTTGTAAATTTTATTATTTACATGTATTTTCATATGTTAATGATCATCATAAACTTGTTTTCTTGAATTGAATATTTTCTTGAGATATTGCATAAACCCTCCATGTTAATTGTTAAAAGCATGCATGAAAGAAGATATGGATTGAGTCTAGAGCCTTGATTGAGAATATGATTGTGATTGTGATTGTGATTGAGATGTGAGAATGATGATAAGTTTATAGAACTTGATAGTCCCATGAGTCTCTATAAATGGACTCTAATGATTCGTTTATTCGATTGTTCCCTAATAATTGTTCAAATCCTTGAAATGTTGATTGAGATGTTAATTGATGAGATGATTAGAGTCTCTATGAGACTAATTGAATGATGAGAGCCTTTATAAGGCTGAGTTGAGATGATTCAATTGGGATGTATTGACTGGATGGATTGTTTTATGAGTATTGAGTCATGGGAGGGGTATCGAGCACCGAAAGAGTATGAGTTAGTCCAACTCACACTCGTCAAACTATATAGCCAAGCGTAGGTGAGGATTAAAACCATTACATCTCATTATGGTTCTCTTTGGATAGAGTCCTTGAAACAATAGAGGACTTAATTGATAGCTGGGGTCCCAAGTGGATTCGATTCATCTCCTACCTGGCAAGCATGGGACAGTTGTGGCAACAATGATGGCTTGTTGTATGATTACTGGCTCATAAGTGATTGTTGTCGGATAAGAGAAACTCCTAGAAAGTTCCTACCTTGAGTACTCTGAGTCGAGATAAGATGAGATGAGATGAGATGAGATGTGATGAGATAAGTTGAGATAAGTCCTTTTGAGATGAGTCTGATTTGATTGATGAGTTGATAGGTTACTTGTCTACTCTTTATTCTTGCTTTAGATAGACATTTGCCATGTTGATTGTTATTATTTCGAGTCGATTGTTGTTTCTATATTATTCTACCTATTTTGATTTCATTCAGCTATTTTACATACCAGTACATTCCACATACTGACATCCCCCTCTGGGACTGGATCGTTTCATGATGTAGATACAAGATTTGGAGATCGTCAACAAGCGCATCGTTGAGGATTTGAGACATTTAGCTGATTGGTGATCCTTCTCTACTTCGGAGGGTTCATTATATTTATTTCATCTTGCTTTAGAGTTAGATTGATTAGCTTTATTTTGATTGAGGTAGTCATGGGTCTGTCATTGACACCACTTGATAGTGATAGAGGCTTCATAGGCTAGAGTCGAATGCTGATGTAAAGACTTATTGAGCTAGTTTCTTTCTACTGGCCTTTCCATTTATAATATTATTTTGAGACTAGATGAGATGTGCCCATTTACTTCCTTATGTCTTCCGCTGATTTGTAGAGTTTACTGATTGAATGAATGTGATGAGGCCAAGTGGTTCGCTTGGAGACTAGCAATAGTTTCTAGGTGCCGATTACGTTTAGGGTACCCTCCCGGGCGTGACATTTCCATAGTCAAACATGGAAAATGAACCACATATTAAAGTTTCATTTTAATCTTTTTCTTAAGATAAATGTGTCATTTTTATCAACATCAATTATATTTATTTTTTGTATTATAGGAAAAAAGAATATAAATGGCTTAGATATATTTTTTTTAGCTAATGTGAAAATTTGATTTAATTTCTTAACTATCATTATTAAAATGAAATTCATGTAGAAATACATTTGACCATTCTCATAGAGTTCAAGGATAAAATTGAAATGTAACATTATTTTTACCAGTAAATTTAAAAAATTATATCACTTATTATATAATGTATTCTTATTTTTGTGAATCATATTTTCCTTCATTTA
This sequence comes from Solanum ossicruentum, assembly GCA_025774065.1. Taxonomy (NCBI): domain Eukaryota; kingdom Viridiplantae; phylum Streptophyta; class Magnoliopsida; order Solanales; family Solanaceae; genus Solanum; species Solanum ossicruentum. The sequence goes on from JAOTQR010078976.1 coordinate 7,824, forward strand.
GTTTCACATTAATTGTTCATGTTTGATTATTTTTCTTAAAAATCATATAAACATTATTTTAAATCTCCAAAGAGAAAATAGAAATAGAGTGACAATAAAATAGATATAATAGAACCCCAAAAAGAAAAATTCTTTCCATGGCCATTTCTACCAGAGAAGAATGCAAACCAAAATTGTAAAAAGAAGTATGAACAGAGAGCATGCTAGAAAGAAAGAAAATGTATTCTTGAATATGCACAGAAGGATGTGGATATGTTCAGGTAAAACCATTGGCTTTAGTCATAACAAACGAGCATGGGAAATTCTATACTACCAGTGTAACTTCCAACTGTCTCATATTTATTTTTTTATTTTTTAAAAAAACAATTTGTAGGACTACTAATTTTATATTATCGAATGAGTTGTGGGGGTAACAACGACTAGTCTCGCTCCTAAATGCTTACTCCTAAGCTATAGTTTAATAGTATATTTTTAAATATTTTTGATAAGTCATTTTTAGGCTTTGATAGTTCTTATAATTTACTTAATTATTAATCTCTTGTGTTTACTTATGATTTTTCTACTCTTTTGTCATGATTTTTAAAATGGTTTAACTTACTATTATGATTTATTACGTATTGCATTGACTACATATTTATTACATTCAAACGTACCAACGCATACTCTTGCCTACAATATTTTATAATTTTGGAGAGAGACCCTATTCCACTTCTCACTTTTGTGGCTAGATTTCGGAGTTCACCTTGAAGACTTGTGGTGAGACCTCATGTTTTGAAAGCAAAACAAGTTATGTTGATTAGCCTTCATTAATAATCGAGACTATGTCATTTTACTACTTTTGAAGGTGAGCTAGGAACATATCCATAAACGTCGCCTATGTTATACTATGTAGAATCCTATGTTGTCTTTTTCATTGTTGGGTAAAGCTTGTTTTTCTTTTACGATGTTGAGATGAGACTCATTTCCTTTTCCTATCTAACTTGTGAGGATACTTTATTGCCTTTTATATGCTTATGGTATATATGCTAAGAGTCTTGATTGGGGTTTTCTTAGGAATCCTAAATGTTGTGTCACACCTATGACCTCGCTTGGATCATGACAAATTGTGTATCAAAGCCACAAGTTTTGAAGTGTCCTACGACATTCAACATGTCGCGTCGAGTAAAGTCTTATTCATGGGTGTGAAGCATGCCACATCTATGAATAAAAGATTATGAAGAGTTTTAAGAATCTTAACTTTTTTCCTGATCTATGTCACGCCATCTAATAGACCTTAAGATTCCTTCTTTCTAACAATTGTCCTTTATCCTTAATTATGGTTTAGAAATTCACTTGCCTTAATTCAATCAAGTACTTACTCTAAAACATTTGCTTTCCTTTTCCTACGAGCTTCCGATTTAGCAAAATCTAGTTAAATATGAAATAGTAATAAGAATACAAGAATAACAATATTAAATTCATCAATTTTGGAAATTAAATTTAAAATGAGTACAAAAAATTCAAAAAAATAAGGATAAAATTGATAATTAATGCATAATCATTTTGAAAATAGGGATAAAACCATTTTGAAAAAAAGAGTTGAATTTAATCCATAATCCTCAATTTATTAGGTATCAAGTTCATGACAAAGTCCAAAAAATTTAGAGTTCAAAATCCAACATTAGAAGCTGAAATCATGAAATAACCAATGAGTAATGAATATTCTAAGTCAAAAAATCACTTATCTGATCAATTAATCTGGAAAAATCACTTTGAAATCACTACACTTGAGTTCTCAAAGCTCAAAAATGTCAAATGTGAAAGAAACTCTGGAGTCAGTCCCCAAAAGAGATCTTTGATGCTGCTTAAGCGGTTAGGGAGTCACTTTTGCGACACCCACCAATTAAGTGTGTGTCTCTTAAGCGAACAAGGTATCTCTTAAGTGATGCATTGCTTTTGCTACCCTTGACCGCTTAAGCAGACCTCGTGTAAAAGAAGAGTGTAACTTAAGTGATGGTTGCCCACTTTAGAGCGGATCGTTTAAGTGATCAAGGCACTACTAAAGCAGGACCTGCAACTCAGAAACCAGTAAACTTGATCTAAAAAACACATAGCTCTAAATCAACCCTCGAGATTCGTTCAAAATTTCCATATGCACAAATCATATATACAATTCTACTAAATTCGACGTTTCAGACTCAATGGAACTATCAAAATTTAAGAGGTCTCCTTGACCCGAATTTGATTAGTTGTAACTAAAATAAGTTAAACTCTAAAAAGATCAAAATATTCTCAAAATTCTCAAAAATTGTACCAAAGTTCATCTTAGGCATAAAATCACCCTCTAAATCCAATGAAATCAATGAAAATTCAATCTAAACATCTGAACTCAAAATACTGACCAAAGTCAAACCTTGATCTAATTTAACTCAAACTTCTAGCTCACATCCTCAAATCCAAAATACAACTCCAAAAACAGAAAATGAAGATGCTCCCAGATCAAATTTCACATTTAGGAGATTATAAAACTGACAAAATTTCATTCTGAGACTCATAGCTTCACTTGGTACCAAAAATCACCTTTGAACAATTTAAGCTTTTAAAACTCAAAACCACAAAATTACATAAAATTTTCAATAAACCTAAAAACTAATCAAATATGACTCGAAACAACTATCGGAGGGGGTAAACAATAACAACAACAATATATCTACTGGAGTGGAATTACACAAATAGGATTTGGGAAGGGTAAAATGTACGCAGACGTTACCACTATGTATCTCATAGAGATAGAGAGGCTATTTCTGGAAGACCATCGTCTAAAAAATATCGTTGAGCCCTAAAAGTAAAAGATACTAGATATGGAAAAAAAGAAAATCAACTAAAGTGGAAAGCCAATGATAATATATAAATACAATAAAAATAACAAATGTTATACCGAAAAATGACCGACTTTAAAAGAAATTAAAATTATTCAAAAATCGAGAATCAATCTAAACTCAATTAATTTAAGCAAAATCAATTCTCGAGATTCGAAATGACACAGAGTCGCCACCTAATTTTACGGATAATTAGGAA
>JAOTQR010078977.1:0-10879 GCA_025774065.1 Solanum ossicruentum
TATATATAATGTGTTGCATTAGACTATGCCCGATCCGGGGGAGGTATAGGAGCCTGGATAACCATGTGAGGGTATGTACCTTGCCACCAAGGTGTCCAGGTGTGAATGGCATCAACCATGTGAGGGGTGTTGTACCTTGCCACTAGGGTGTACAGATGTGAATGACATAACCTTATGAGGGGTGTTATACCTTGCCACCAGGACGTCCAAGTGTGAATGGCATCTCCCAACCACAGTTGGGATTCTAACTTGGTCTCTTCTACTCATATGATATCTTATATGAGCATGAGTTATTGAAATTATGTTTTGCTTATGCATGGATCATACATGTCATGTTTTTATATTATGCCTATTGTTTAATGCATGCATTTTGAGTATGATGTCTACCTATCATTGCATTGCACCCCACATACTTATTACATTCAAAAATACTAGCGCATACTCTTGCCTACATGATATCACTATGTCGGAACCAGTGCTTAAGTTGATCCTCCTCCTCCTCCTCCACGCGGCTAGATCGGTTCTGCTCAAAGCTTGTTGGTGAGTCCTCCACTTCGGGGACCTTAGTATATGTTGCTACTATCCATGTATTGAGGCACTTTTTTATGTTCTATTTTGACTATGAGGGTGATCCTAGTTACTTTGTCTTGGCCCCCGCTCTATCTATGTATTTAGAGGTGTTTGTTGGACAAGTTGTGCAATTATGATATGAGCTATGACTCCTTGTCTTTGATGTTGATGTTTTAGCGAGCTATCCTTAGGTCCTTTGCCTCTTATGCTTATTTTATGTCTTTTACATACTTCCGCAACAAATGATGTGTAATGATAAGTTGGGAGGCTTGTTTTGGGTTCCTTCGGGTTTCCCATTCGCTGTGTCATGTCTAGGCCCTAGGCTTGGGTCATGACAAACTTGGTATCACAGTACCAGGTTGTTAGATACTCAGAGTCCAATACACTGCGTCGATTAGAGTCTTATTCATGGTTGTGTTGTGCACCACAACTATGAATAGGAGGCTATGAGGTGTTTTAGGAAATGTTTCACTTCTTCATGATCCATGTGGTGCGATAGAGTTAGATCTCCTAGGGCTTTATTACTAACCTCTAACCATTACGTTTCAGGATATATCTCAAGCTACTCAAGACGGTGATATATCGAATGCGTAGGTTAGAAATGCTCTATGGGTAATGGTCAAAACGGTGATAAAATTGGCAACTCAACTCAACCATCAAGTGGGTGCTCCCCAGAAATCTAGTGGTGATACGGAAGGTAGTGAGTCAAGAGGGCCCATAATGTTGGTAAGTTCCAAAGTATCAAGGGTAGAATTGATGCTATGTGTCCTACATGTGGTAAGGTTCATAGGAGCCCATGTTTCAAGAGCACCGGTGTTGGTTTTAATTGAGGAAAAGTGGGATATAAGAGGAAGGATTGCCCTCATAAACGCAATAAGGGTAAAGGAGTTGATGGTGGGATGACCAATCCCAAGTGTCAAAGGTGTAGGAAGTATCATGGTGGCCCATGCTTGAGGAAGATGAATGGTTGTTATGGGTGTGTAAAGTGGTTAACAAGCTAAAGGATTGTCCTTATGTTCGATGGAAGCATAAGGGTGGCTGACCTTTAGATTTAGGAGGTTGTGTTGATGAAGTGACTCAAGAAGAGGATGAGATGCCTGATGCTACTACAAGTAAGTTGAAATTTTCTTGGCTTTGTTGTGCATGTATTGCTAGGCCACTATTTCTTCTCTATCCTTTTTGGTTGCTAGTGGAGCTTCTTGTGTGTCCAAGTTGTTGTGTGGGCCTTTGGTGTCCATTATTTTGTTGGGTGTGTTGTTGCTAGAAGCTTTATAGGTGTTGATCCAGGTTTGCATTATATTAGGTCTTGCTTTATGGTTTGTTGGAGTTGGCATGATGGATTTGAATGTTATTATAGGGATGGACTGGTTGCATGCATGTTGTGTCTTCATGGATGGTAGAACCCATAGATGTAGCCCTGATTCCCTAATGAGCCCGTCTTTGAGTGGGAGATTGTAAAATGGTAGCAATGGAGGTAGGTCCATTTCATGCCCTAAGGTACAATTGGCCTCTAAGGGGTTGAATTTGTCATCTTGTGAGAAATGGAAGTGTTGAACCTAAGTTGTTTTGTCTATAGAATTGTTGGTGGTGGTGGATGAGGCTTTGGATATCCTTTCTGATATTTTGAATTTTGGGGTAGTGTCCTTTGGTTTGACTAGTAGGATGGTTATGCTTATAAGTCTCATGAGTAAGATCTCTAGTCCTTACCCTTATAGGTTTATGGTGGTTTTGGTGATGATAGTGTGGTTCATTCCCTAATGAGGTAGTGCGTATGAATCATTTGAGGGTAGTATACAAGTTTAAGGAATTAAGTTGGGTGCTAGTAGGAGAGATGGGAATTTTTGTGGTAAAATAGAGTCCATCAGTCGGCTAGATAGGGAGTTAGATTGACGGAAGTTGAGAATGGTACTATAAAGTTCTTGGTGGTTCCAAATCTTCTTTGGTTGGGGGGGTCTATTTAAAGCAAGGCCTTGATTCCGCCTTATTAGAATTGGAAGTTTTGGGTGAGAAGACGATAGAATGGAGGTTGTCTCTCAAGGGGGAGATGGTGGATATGATACCTAGTAGGTTTGGTGAAATTAAGGTTGACACTTGAGTTGAGGATTATGAGTCCTTATGGAGTGTAGAGGGAGGTTGGTAAAGTTTCTTAAGTTTGGGGATTGCCTTTGGGTGTAGATATGATTCGCCTGATTCTTCATGCTTCTAGGTGGATGGAATGTGTTGGTGACTCAAGTGTTACACAACTCTTTGAGGTGATGGATGATATGGAGGATAAATTGACTTAGGAGAAGGTCCCGGTGGAGGTGTTGGATGGACGGGTGGAGAAATTGATTGATAATTATGAAGTGTTCGTCAAAGCCCTTTAAAAGAGTCGTCTATTCGTATGTGTCTCTTGGGAAGCAGGAGCGGGCATAGAGGAGCAATATTTGTATTCCTTCATTCTATTCAAGCTTATAATGAAATGTCAACTACTTTCTATGATTTCAAGTCCTATGTTTCAGCCCCTATGTCATTCATGAGCATTCATGTTTAAGCTAGCAAATTATGATGATTTTTCACCTATGTTGAGATTTTTAAAGTGATGTTTAAATGTAATGTTGCATCCATGCTGGGGGCTAAAAACGTGCCTCGGAAGTGCCCGGAATTTTGTCTTTCATATATCTAAAAATCCATTTGTTATTTCAAAAATCCATCTTCTTTTTCAGGGGGTCCAAAATGGGGAACAAGGGTCTAACCTTGATTTTAAAGCAAAGGAATTGATTTATGAAATTTGCACTTGGTGCAATTTCTAGTAAGGGTCCACGCCGCGGAGAGGTGTAAATTCTGCGCTGTTTTTCTGAGACCCCGACTATGACTCGTAGGTTATCCTACGAGTCGTACCTAGGAGACTTATCGGCTGCCAGTTGTCTTTTCTATGTAAATTCTAGGGTTATTTTGTAAATACTATATAGAGTTTAAGTTAGGGTTTTAGACAGGGAGTTCGACTTGGAGATAATTTATCATCACATTTTGAATCTTTTCTTAGTTTTTTAGTTAGTTCATCATTTTCTCTTGGAAAACCCATTTTGTGATTGCAAATCTTGCTTTGTATTCATTTTTGATCAATCAATCGTTTGGATTTACAACTTGTGGTGCCTACATTCTTCAGTGCTTGTGGTAAAACTCTCATTTATGTCTTGTATTAGCATGTTTGCTTGTTTTGCCTTAGCCATGAGTAGATAAGCACCACAACTTGGGGTTGTGGAAATCATGGGTAGTTGACTTGAAATAACTTAGGTTTCATGCATTTCTACGATTGGGGTTTGCATGTATTGTCTATTTCCCTTCATTATGATTGTAGTTTGGTGGTAGCCAACACCAAACCCTGCCTACTATCACTAGCCCAACCAAGGTAGTGACGAATAGGAAAAGGGAAGTAGATGATAATTGCTAACAGTTAGTTGGCACGCCATGGTGGCCGAGCAAGCGCTATGATGAAATTTGACCTTCACCTTCATAAGAGGGCTGGAAGAACCTAAGTTACCATCCTGCATGTGAATTTCCAATTGTAGTTATGTTGCCCAGGGAAATCGAGCCAACAAACCATGGTGAAAACAATTCCCAAGTTGTCCCTAAAATTAAGTGTTTCCTCACGTCTTAGTTTAGTGTTTATTCTATTTTATTTTTGAATCACAACCCTCCCCCCCATTCAGAGATTTTAGTTATTTATGCTTGAAAAATTTAGTCAAGCCCCGTATTCCCTATGGATTCGACCTGAACTTTGGTTAGGTTAAATGTTGACAACGACCGCTTTCTTATTGGAGCGTGAACATTAGTCACTATGCCCGCCTATATATCCCAGAGTTGGTGAGGTTGCGTGGGATCCCATTGTCTATTATATTAGATTATGGAGTCCAATTTACTTCTCTTTTTTGGAAATCTTTTCAAAGAGTTCTTGGCACTAGGGTTAAGTTGTGTATGACTTTCATCCCCATCGACGGGCAAGCAGAGAGGACTATTAAAACATTGGAGGATATCGTAAGGGTTTATGTGTTAAATTTTAAAGGGAGTTGGGATGAACATTGTCAACTTGTCGAGTTTGCATGCTAATAATTTTTAAGGGAGTTGGGATGCATATTTGACACTTATCGAGTTTGCCTACAGTAAAAGCTTTCATCTAAGTAATGGGATGGCACCATTTTAAGCGTTGGATGGCAGATGGTGTAGATTGCTTATCGGGGGGTTTAAAGTAAGTAAAGTGGCATTAATAGGACTGGACTTGGAGATGAATGCTATGAGAAAACAAAAAGCATAAGGTGGAAACTGCAAATAGCCCAAAGCGGACAAAAGTCCTACTCCAATGTGAGAAGAAGGGAACTTGAGTTCCAAGTTGGTGATTGAGTCTACATGAAGGTTTCTACAATGAAAGGTGTGCTCCAATTCAGCAAGAAAGGGAAACTGAATCATAGATATGTGGTACCATATAAGGTGGTGAGAAGGCTGGGGAATGTGGCATCTAAATTGGATCTACCCAACAAGTTTTGATTAAGTCATCTGATCTTCCATGTGTCGATTTGAGGAATTTCATAAGTGACCCAAGTTCCACAGTTCCTTTGTATGATGTGAACACTTAAAAGCAATTCGAGCTATGAAGGTTGAAATTTCAGAACGGCAAGTGAAAAATCTTACTAACCAAGAAGTTGAGTCCGTCAAAGTGTTTTAGAGAAACCAACACGTTGAGGGTGCTACATGGGAAGTGGAACCAGATATGATGGAGATTTATCCACATATTCCACTGTACTCAAGCCTAAGGTATTAAGAAATTCTTCCAAAAACCTCAAAATCTATGCATTTTAGTTTTGATGATGTATGCATTTACTTTGATGTTTATGGACTATTTTTAGACATGTTTTAAGTATTAAATCTGAAATTATTGAGAAATGATGTTTAACTTGCATTTTCGCATGCATATTGGGTTATTAGTTGTTTGTTTTGTCACTCCCCCAGCCAACGGCCTATATGTGACACCACGAATGGGAACCCAAAGAGATCCCAAACAAGCATCTGAAGCATACATAGCACATCCTTGGTTTCGTGGAAGCATAGAAGAGAAACAAACACATAGCACACATGTTCTAAGTGTAAACAGGGATTTGAACACACGCTATGGGGATGTTGTAGGAAAGAGGATAAACATGAATCACATAACAAATAAATCTAAGGGGCAGGTAAGTATGTCTCATACTATGGGGGCAATTAGGCACTTTCTTCTCATCACCATCATCATACAACAAGCATACAAGGGAACGAGGACTAAGGTAAACCTTCAATAATTATCTAGCAAAGCGAGTCAAGCTTAACCATATCTAGCAATATCCAACAACACCTCTAATCATGAATAGAACAGGGCTAAGACATCTCCCCGGCTCACCCTCAAAAGATAGTATCCAAAATAGATAAGATCGAAATAAGGCATGAAAGTAAGTGGTTGTCATCCTCAAAAGTGGAGAACTCACCAATAGCAAATCTCTGATCGAACCGTCTAGCCATGTGGAGGATGGTGGAAAGGAACTCTAGTTCCTACATGGTTAGATCATGTAGGCAAAAAGTATGCACTAGTAATTTTAATGTACTAAGTATACGGGGTGCAAATGCAACACAAAATGTAAGTCATCATTAAACAATATGTATAGTCATAATCAATCAATATAAGCTCAATATGTCAAGTATGATCAACTCCATGGTCAAATATGCAGAAAGAGTCATCAAGTCATATAACATAGCAATGTATATGGGAAGAGACCATAACCAACATGTAAGACCAAGCAATCTACTACTTGGACTCCCAATGTTCACTCCACACTGGCCTAGGAGTGGTCTCCTTTGCTAGTGTAAAGCAAACACTCACCTTACGGGAACTCCACCCTTTTTGAAAAGTGCGCCATATGACCTTATGGGAACACGACCCATTTTGGTAAACATATCTTATAAACCTTATGGGAACACCACCCTTTTATGTATTTGATTCACATAAGTCATACGGGGAACACCACTTATTTTAGTCAGTCATGCAACTTAAGATATATGGATTCATTACCTAATTCATAAACATATGTTGGCAACATAGTTATGGGACAATGGTTATCTACCAAGGTCCGCACGGTGTTAGGTCACAATCCCAAGGAATATTCAAATTATTCTTATAGCCATAATATGCAAGGAATCATAATATCATAACATCATCATAGTTCATAGAGTAGCTCATCAAAATCAAAGCTTCTTAATATCAATATAGGGCTTCATAACTTTTTAACTTTCACAATATTTTCATGTCTCATAACATGAATAATAGCCCTTTCAAAGTTCATATCATTCAGAGTTTCACACATCCAGCCATAAGGCCTTCATATTAATTGAATCTTGGTATACATATTTGTTCAAATTGTGGTGGGTAAGCTTTAAAACCATGAAAATCATGAGTAAATGCCATAAGAGTTGCAAAATAGAATAATTTATTCATTATTCAAGGAAAACAGCATAACATAGTAAAACTTTGTTAGGGTATCATCAAACTCTCAAATAAATAATAAGTTTCACAAGGCTTCTCAATTCTTAACCATATACAAAGGTGTATCTCCACAAAATACTTCATATTATAATCACATAAAAAGGTTCATAAAATAACCATGCAATTTCATTACTTGGGAAATCTTTATGGAGAGGAGGAATAGTTGAGCTTTTGTAGGAAAGGTCTCCACAATCAAAACCCACATACCTTGATGATTTAACGGACAAAAATGTTATTTGGGGGAGAGGAACTTGAAACCCTAGCTTGGCCTTCTTGCTTGAAACCTTGGAGGAGGCTTGAAAGTGTTTAGGACTTAGAAATATTTATGTATGGAAGAGAATGAGTTGATTAGGGTTATTTATGCTGATAAGGGGCCATTTGAAGGATAAAATGACATAGCATGGGCATTAAACAATAGGAAAAATCAAATTTTACCCTTTTAAAATCTGGCCGGACTAGACCACGAGATCCCATTAATGGGTCGTGGTCTATTCTATCGACCGTAGTTAGGGGTTTTGTCCGATAACATTTCAGACTTTCAAAAACTCTACTCTAATTCACATTCCATGACACGACCTACGACTCTTAAAAGATTCTCTGGGCCATCTGATAAGTCGTTCATCTCCCTACTTGAATTATCATTTTCACCAAGTCTGACCTTTAATCCACGACACCACTTACGACTCGTAAGTCCCCTCGCAACAATTGACACTTCGAAAATATTTTAGACACTTTTCTTGCACTTTCCATAATTCTCATGGTTTGGGCCTTACAATATCTTGCCCTTCGGAAATTTGTTCCTGAATGTTAGTAAGGCAAACTATAAAAAATAGAGTACATGCATTAGATACCAAATGCAACATATGCACCATGCAAATCTTTAAATCAAGTTCCAAATAACATTTATGATGCAACCTCAAGATCACATAACTATGCATAGATGACATGAAAATGGCATGCAAGGAAAGGAGGTGTCACACCCCAAAGTCCTATTAGGGCGGACTGACACCCGTTGCCGATAAGGCTCAGGAGAACCAACCTGTATATATACGCTTTCTATACATTTTAGAAGAGATTTCTACCTTTGACATGCCTTTAAGCAGATAAATAGTGATAATAAGCCAAAAAGGAAATGCATATGACTAGGCCTTTGGGGCCATGGTGTTTAAAGTACGAGACTTGACCACACTTTAATTTACATAGTCTACAAAGCCTCTAGAAGAGAAAGTATCTAACAAGGGTCGGGACATGCCCCGCCTCAACTAACTGTACAATATAAACACATAAGCTTTAGACACACACAAAGCCCCAGAACGACCTGGAGCTTGGTATCAGCAGTTGGATATCCTGTACTCCTACTAGGGAGATCTACTAGCACCTGTACCTGCAGTATGAAATGCAGGTCCCCCGTAAGGGATGTTAGTACGACATAATGTACTGAATATATAAGGCAGGATATATTGTATGTGAAGTAATAACTCAAATGAAACCATGTACTGGTGCAAGATTAGAGACCACCTTTGGCTATACTTTGGAATCATGTACTTTATGTTCTTTATATTACTTTTCCTTTACTGTATAATCTGTGCACAACTATAATACAAATGACCAACTGATCAGTGGTAAATTGTATTGGGATCGTCCCTGGCTAGGTTCTTCCTTAACCCCTCGGGCTACCACCCATGATAGGATCGTCCCTGGCTAGGTGATGCTTCCACCCCTCGGGCTACCACCCATCAATAAACAATATACTTTATCTTTCAATCACCTTTGAGGTGGTTCTTTTGGTGGTCACAATATTGGAGTTGTAGGACTGTATATGTAACATGTGACATGTATATAATCATACAAGACAATATGACAGTGAAAAGAGTATGTTACATAAATAATGAAATGCGTATGCGATGAAATAACTAATGAACTCTATTTGGCAAAAAGAACCCATGAAACTTGGTATCCATGTATGTATGCAGATTGGAAGGTAACTATGTATGGGAGCATATGAACATGTGCAAGAGTGTAGACATAGTTAATAGTTGTGTCGGAGTTGGTAAGTGCCTTTATGTGCCAAGGAGGGATCTATGTTTCATGCCAAACAATACGAAATGTAGCCTTACATACCTCCCTGTATGACCTCGCTATTACCTCAAGAAAACCTTCCATTCCTCCAAATATTTATCTACAACATAATAGGTGTAAAACTAGCATTAGCAGCCAATAAATACATCTTGGTAGCCCAATCACATAACAAAATAATACACGGACAGCAAGCGGCTATCTATATAAACCTGAGCGTATCCTTTCAACCTTTATGCCCCTAAATGTATTTTCTGACACACATTCGCATGTACACATCATGTGCAGCCTGGTTTAATACCACAACAGTCTTACAAAATCCCACAAAGCACAACACATAATAATTCTACACAACCTATAAATGGACAACATAATGTTACCTCCCTTCGCTACATTTCGACGTCGATAACTCCAAACCTATTCCAACTCTAACCAAACTGTTCTAGCAATATTTACACATACAAATAGTACTAAAACAGTCTTAGAACAGCACGCAAGAAGTCATGAAGTACGTGGGACAATAACCTTTCATCCAACATCCCACAAGTTTCAATCAACGTTACACTTAAGATAACACAATAAAACGCGTTTGTTAAATGAAACCAAAATCAGGGCAGCAACCTTAGGGTAATATATTTATACCTCAAACCATATTAATAACATCAATTTCTCTTCATAATACAGCCCACAAACTATACAGAAGTCACTTAAACAAAAGACACTTGCAACAACTTTCTGAACACATGCTGTCCCAAATTTCCAGCACAACATACTAGCATATACTTCTTATTTTTCCTAAGAAAACCATACTAAACACATGTGTAAACTTACTTACCACTAACTTCAAGGTGAAGGGCTTCTCCAAGAACCCTAGAAGTCCCCTTGTAGTTGCTTGCTACGTCAAGAAAGAAAAACACCAAAGTTTTGAGAAAGCTGAATTTTTTCCCAAGTCTAAGAGTGAATAAATGTTGCTGCTCATAACCCCTTTTTATAGGAATAATTTGGCTACTTTCTTTTGACATTTTGACCACTTAATACCACACATTATCAAGCTGGTTATCCAACAGCTTGGCCATTACACTTGGGCCTAAATGGGTCTCCAAGTTGATAGGCTTGGGCTGCCTATTTTCCAACTTTCTCTTTACTTTGTTTGGGCCTAAAATATCCAAGAAATTGTGATGTCTTTGGGCCCTTTTAATACCCTCCTTAGGCTGAATATATAGTCCATTTATGATGCTAAAACATGGGCTAAAGTTACACCCTTAGCACGGACTTTATTCACAATTGGATTTGAACAAATTCGACGTCGAGCCTCGTCTCCGTTTAGCTTGCAAATTTAAGCTAAGCAAGTAGGTGACTCACCTTCTAGCTTCCTAAGTCCTACAAGCACCTCAACTCTCTCACTTCATTTAAGGCCGTGATCACCTCTATTTGACACAAAACATAAATACACTCGACCCTCTTAAGCGTTAGACGCATATATCCCCCTATGACATGAGATTCGAGCTCTTTAAAAAATGGGCGCTAGTTTGACCAAACCATATCATGTTTCATTTGCATTGTACTAGTACTGTAAGGTATGGGGTGTTATATCCTCCCCCCCCTTAGAAACATTCGTCCTCGAATGTTAGCACAATTGGATAGCTTAACCAAGTTTAAACCTTTACTTACACAAACTTTTGACAA
>JAOTQR010078979.1:0-10878 GCA_025774065.1 Solanum ossicruentum
AAAAAGGCTACTGAGGAATCTGCAACAGCCAAAGCACAATGGAATAGGGTTTATGCTCAATTGTGTAGTCTCCTATGACGTTCTATTGATTCCAAGCTGATGCCCTTGTTTCGCCCATTCCAGACATGTTATTCAGTTTGAGAAAAGGCTCGTCCTTTATATACTATTGACATATCTCGATTTTATGATGTGGTATCTCGCATGACCAACTTAAAGAAACATGAATCTGATATGTCTACATACTCGGGACAAGTGCAGGCAGTCATGGAGGAATTTGAAACATTGATGCCAGTCACTGCAAACGTCACAACATAACAAAAGCACAGACAGACATTGTTTTTAGTCCTTACACTTGCTGTACTTCTTGCTGATCATGATTCTGTATGTGACCAGATCTTAATTAGCCTACCATCCCTATAATGGATGAATTATTCTCTCGTTTATTTCGTCTTGCTGCGTCACCCAGTCATAAAGTAGTTTCATCACCCACATTGACTCCTCTATTCTTGCATCTCAAACTACTGATAAACGAAGATCTACTATGGAGAACCGACGAGGAGGAGACCGTTCTGGAAGATCTTGCTCTATATGTAGTTATTGTCACAAGTCTGGACACACTCGTGACATATGTTATACTTTGCATGGTCCACCCTCCAGTTATGATCCTATTGTTATGAAGGAATATAACGAATTCCTTCGAAATCGAGCACATAAGCAAACTGTTGCTCAGCCTAATGTTTCTGTTGCTCCACCTGACCGATCATCCAATAATGTTCATATTGCTCAGGCCGAGTATGATGAGTTCCTTCAGTATCGAACAAGTAAGCAATTGTCTTCACAAGCAACATCAGTTTCTCAACCTACTATTCCTGTCGTTGCAGGTAATCCTTTTGCTTGTGTTTCACAATCTAGTACTCTTGGATCATGGGTTATGGACTTGGGCGCTTCTGATCATATTTCTGGTAACAAAACACCTTTGTCTCATATTATTTACTCACAATCCCTTCCTGCTATTACTTTGGCCATGGGATCCAGACAAAACCAAGAGGGATTGGAAAGCCCAACCTTTACCTTCTGTCATTTTAGATTCTGTTCTTTATGTTCCTTTTCTCCTTTTAATTTGGCATCTGTTAGTCATTTGACGCTGGAGTTACATTGTGGCATTTGTTTTTTTGATGATTTTTTCTTTATGCAGGACCGCAGTACAGGAACAGATGATTGGCACAAGACATGAATCACAAGGCCTTTACTATCTTACCTCTTCAAATTCCTTCACAGCATGCTCCGTCACAGATACTCCAGACCTAATTCACAAACGTTTGGGACATCCTAGTCTATCTAAGCTACAAAAAATGGTGCCTAGTTTGTCTAGTTTATCCTCATTAGATTGTGAGTCCTGTCACTTGGGAAACATACTCGTGCTACATTTTCACATAGTACTGACGGTCGTTCCGAGTATATTTTTTCTTTAGTTCATTATGATATTTGGGGTCCTAGTCGAGTTAGTTCAACCTTAGGATGTCATTATTTTGTTAGTTTGATTGATGATTATTCAAGATGTACTTGGGTTTTCGTAATAAAAGATCGTTCGAAGTTATTTTCTATATTTAAAAGTTTTTTGCTGAAATACAAAACCAGTTTGGTGTTTCCATTCGTACTCTTCATAGTGATAATGCGTTAGAATACATGTCCTCTCAATTTCAGGAGTTTGTGACTCACCAAAGAATTATTCACCAGACATCTTATCCATACACCCCTCATCAGAATGGTGTAGCAGAACGAAAGAATAGGCATCTTATTGAAACTGCTCGCACTCTTCTCATTGAGTCCCATGTTCCGCTGTGTTTTTGGGGCGATGCTGTCCTTATATCTTGTTATTTAATTAATAGAATGCGCTCATCTTCTATTCAAAATCAGGTTCCACATTCTATACTGTTTCCTTTATCACATCTCCATTCTATAACTCCTCATATCTTTGGGAGCACATGCTTTGTTCATAACTTAGCTCTAGGAAAAGATAAGTTAGCCCCTCGTGCTCTCAAATGTGTCTTTCTTGATTCTTCTCGAGTTCAAAAAGGGTATTGTTGTTATTCTCCTGACCTTAATTGATATTTATGTCCATTGATGTCACATTCTTTGAATCTCAACCTTAGTATATATCATCTGATCGTCATGATATCTCTGAGGTCTTACCTCTACCTTAGTTCCTATCTGTATCGACTTTTGAGGAATCTCTAATTGTAGTGCCGCCTCTAACAAACCCTACCAAACCTCCATCTCTCTTGACTTATCATCGTCGTCCACATCCAACACCAGTTCCAGATGATTCATGCCATGCGCCAGACCCTGCTCCTACTGCAGATGTGCCTGCTCCTAGCCAACCAAGTGCACTTAAAAAAGGTATATGGTTCACTCGAAATGCTAACCTACATTATACTTTCTTGAGTTATCATCGTCTCACATCATCCTATTATGCTTTTGTATTGTCTTTGTCCTCTATTTCCATCCGTAAGACTATAAGTGAAGCACTTTCTTATACGGGATGGAGGCAGGCTATGGTTGATGAGATATCTACTTTACACACGGGTGGTATTTGGGAACTTGTCCTCCTTTCTATAGGTAAATCCGCTGTTGGTCGCCATTGGGTTTATGCAGTGAAAGTTGGTCCAGATAGTAAGGTTGATCGACTTAAGGCTCTCCTTGTTGTCAAAGGATATACTCAGATATTTGGGCTTGATTTTAGTGATACGTTTGCTCCCATGGCTAAAATGGCATCTGTCCGTATTCTTCTATCTATGGCTGCCATTCGTCATTGACCTCTTCATCAGTTGAACGTTAAGAATGCTTTTCTACGTGGTGATCTTGCAGAAGAAGTCTATATGGAGCAACCCCTGGTTTTGTTGCTCAGGGAGAGTCTAATAGACTTGTATGTCGATTGCGCAAGTCACTCTATGGTTTGAAACAGTCTCCTCAAGCTTGGTTTGGAAAGTTCAGCACAGTAATTCGGGAGTTCGGCATGACTCGTAGTGAAGTTGATCGCTCTGTATTTTATCGGCATTTTGTAGCAAATTTATGTATTTATTTGGTTGTTTATATCGATGATATTGTTATCACTGGCAGTGATGAAGAGGGTATCATTAGTTTGAAGCAACATCTTTTTAAGTATTTCAAACTAAAGACCTTGGCAGATTAAAGTATTTTCTAGGTATTGAGGTTGCTTAGTCTGGATCAGGTATTGTTATTTCTCAACGCAAGTATGCCTTAAGACATTATTGAAGAGACAGGGATGATGGGATGTAGACCTATTGATACTCCTATGGATACGAATGTTAAACTGCTTCCAGGACAGGAGGAGCCACTCAGTAATCCCGAAAGGTATAAACGACTAGTGGGAAAGTTAAATTATCTCACAATGACTAGACCTGACATTCGTTCCCTATGAGTGTTGTAAGTCAGTTTATGACTTCCCCTTGTGGTAGTCATTGGGATGCAGTTGTTCGTATTTTGCGATATATAAAGTCAGCGCTCGGAAAAAGACTACTCTTCGAAGATCGAGGACATGAGCATATCATGGGATATACAGATGCTTATTGGGCAGGATCACCCTCTGATAGACGGCCTACATCCTGATATTGTATATTAGTAAGAGGTAATTTGGTGTCGTGGAAGAGCAAGAAATAGAGTATGGTTGCTCGGTCAAGTTCAGAGGCAGAATATTGAGCAATTGCTTCAGCAACTTGTGAACTTATCTGGGTCAAGCAGTTATTGAGGGAGCTAAAATTTGGCAAAGTTTATCAGATGGAACGTGTGTGTGATAATCAAGCGGCCTTTCATATTGCATCAAATTCGGTGTTTCATGAAAGGACCAAGCTCATTGAGATTGATTGTCTCACTTTGTCAGAGAAAAAATACTCTCAAAAGATATTGTTACAAAGTTTGTGAAGTCAAGTGATCAACTTGCAGATATCTTCACCAAGTCCCTCACTGGTCCTCGTATTAATTATATTTGTAGCAAGCTAGGTGCTTATGATTTGTATGCACCAGCTTGAGGGGGAGTGTTACAATAGAAATAAGATAACATAGTCCTATTTAGAATAGGAATAGGAATAGTATCTTGTTTCCTAGTTGGATTTGGAGTAGGTTGTAGTGTCTATAAATAGGGTCTTTATGTAACATGTACATACACAATTCAATAATATATTTGTCCATATTTCTCACAATATCATTTATTAGGAGTAAAAGGGAAATTTTAAAGTGGCATTGTTTCTAAAGTGACATCTTTTTTGGAATGGCCTAAAAAGGAAAAGATGCCATATAAAATGGGGCAAAGGGAGTATTAAAAATTAAATTCTTGTCATACTTTCTCTATGTTTTTCTGTTAAGTCGTAGTTTCTTGCTAAGTTTCTATGTTTTTCTTCTTCCTCTTTGGTTATTTGCAGAAATAGAGGGTTTGAAAAGGAAACTCTCTAGCAAACTTGCAGCTAATTCTCCTACCCATCAGCCAGATTGGCAGGTAATTTGGTGCCTGATATACTGTTTAGTATTCCCTTTGTTTCAATTTGTTTGTCGTGCTTTCCTTTCTAGGCTATTAAAAGAAAATATCTCTTTCCTAATTTGGAGACTTTAATTTCTATATCCCACGTGGCATGTTTAAGGCCACAAGATCAAAAAATAGTCTACTCATTCTAAACGTTGGAAAAGACTGAAAGTGACTGCAAGCAAACCACACAGGTCGCACATTTTGCCACATTATACACATCTTTCGTTTAAGACCACAATATTTAAAAGTCTTTTACTTTCTTAAATTCCATGCCAAGTCAAACTAAGACAAGCAAATTAAAACATATATTTTTTCTTTGTATAGGAGATATTGCGGTATGTAGGTATTCAGCACACTAAAGTTGTATGGAAATAGTGATAAAAGAAATGGGGATTGGACATCTTGTTGTGGTATAAATTGAAACAACATGGTTATATTGAAGTACAATTTGTATGGTTGAACATATATGTGTTAAAGGCGGGTTAAATTGGACTAAGTTAATAAATAGCCTGGCCAAAAGTTACTTGGACTGAAATGGGATAAAAAGCATGTGAAAATCCAAGCCCCCAATTATTACTTAGCTTTAATTGCCTTATTTGTTCTTTTACAAGTAGTAACTATCTGTCTATCTTCCTATGATGTGGTACTTGTGAATGCAGATAGGTGAGTGCGTGGCCACCTGGTGGAGGCCGAACTTTGAAACCATGATGTATCCATACTGTCCTCCACACATAACAAAACCTAAGGTACAGTAGTATAAAGTTTTCCTGATTGACTGATCCATCCCATTGTTTCATGAATCACTGATCTATCCCTTGTTTCATATTTGCCTGACTTAGTTGGGTCTTTGAATGTCATTCAGGAGTGTAAGAAGCTCTACCTTGTTCACCTATCTGAAAGAGAGTACTTTGCTGTCCCCAAAAATCTAAAACTTCTTGCTGTGCCATTGTTTGAACTTTATGACAATGTTCAGGTACAGAATGATTTATGGTCTCTCTGTTGCCTCGTATTCTGTTTTTCCAAGTAAGTTTGCATATAAGAACTGCGATTAAAGGGTCCTTTCGAGATTGTGCCATCAGGTGTAATCTTTCAAGTGCCAGCGAGCACTATTCATATATGTGACCATCTTCATAATTCTTTCTCATCATACTGATGCTCTCCTAACTCATGGCAGAGATATGGACCTGTAATATCTACAATTCCTCAACAGCTTTCCAGATTCCAGTTCAACATGATCCATCAATAGATAGTGGATGGACATTCAAGTGCTCCTCCAGGATAAAAATGACATCCAATTGATTTGGTTGGTTCGCATAGTTGAGGGTGACTGAGCCCTACTTGATGACTTGATTCACTTTTCTACAATAGGCAGATAAATGACAGTCATCTGATTGTTTGTGTTAAATTGGCTTATTTTGGATGGCCACAAAGACAGGTACAGCATGAAAGCCTGTTTCACATTTGCAGTGTACAATATTGACATATTTGTGTACTTGCTTGTTGAATTTTGACATAGGGTTGCTAGTTTTTTTCTTTTTTTCATTCCGAGAGGCTCTTAAAGTGATCTTTTCTTCGATGAAGTGGTGGTGCTGCTCTCGTCTTATTGTCTTGATAAGAGTTTGTGTTCATGCAGGAAAAGAAACAAAAAGTAGGTATTCTAGTTTCTTCTGATCTCCTGTGCGAGACAATTTTGTTTGTGACCAATGATTTTCAGATGTTTCATCATGGAATACCGAAATTTTGCAGTTTGTGTTGCTTTGAAAGCAAAAACCATTACTTTCTATACTTGGTTGAAGTGATCATTCAAAAGTAATGGCATTGTAATTTCACAAATGAAGTCTGGGGAGGATGTGTACACATCTTATGAGGATAAAGAAGTTGTTTCTGTTTCTGTGATCGCTAAAAAGTGAAGCAAGAAATTCATTTAGGTAGTGCTATGTGAATAACTTTCTTCTAAGTTCTAAAGTCAATCCACTCTTTTAGATATCCCAAACACAATTGTTTTGACTAGTTATACTTCCCAGCATAGGGCTAATTTTTGATTGCCCATGATGTAATTCTTTCCACTATTTTCTCTATCAAAAGTTACCACAGTAGAATACTGAGCTTCTTGTGGCAAGGATTATGCCTAAGTATTTGAATGGTAATTCCCCAAGAGATTATCAAGTTGCTGGACAATAGATTCTTTCTCCTCACTGCAAGTGTACAAGAAAAGATCATCTACTCCCTCTGTTCCATTTTATGCGACATTCTTTCTTTTCTAGTCCGTTCCAAAAAGAGTGTTATTTTATTAAAGTTAGAAACAATTTCATTTTAAAATTTCCCGAAATGAATTTGATTCACACAAATATTTAAAGATTGTTTCAGATCACAAGTTTTGGAAGTCTTTATTTTTCTTAAACATTGTACTAGGTCAAAGGATGTGGAATAAAATGAGACGGAAGGAGTATAAAGGAAAGAAAGGTTAGCTTGACTTTAGCACATTTTGGATGATTTTGTAGTGCTAGTTATTTCCCAATTCATCGAGTAGTCTACTCAAAATACTCCATTGTTATTGCAAAGAGGCAAGGAGATATAAGATCCTTTTCTCTCAATCCGTTGATGGTGATTCGAGTAATTGACTAATTTTTGATAACTCACCATCAAACGACTAAACTTGGCTGGGAACTTCAATTCTATAGGGCGGGCAAAATTGAACCCAATTCATTCAATCTGCCCAACCCGTTGAAGTTAGGGTGAGGTTAATAATTCACCTATTTATTTGCTCAACTCAATCCATTTAAAATTGAGTTGATATTCAATCTGAATTGACTCGGGAAAGATCTTGTCAAAATATTTTTAAAATATATTTTTTTTTAATTTGATATGCTTTATATAATCAAAATAAAGAAAAATATAATTTAATTAAGTACTAAAATATTAAAAAGAACAAATAAAGTAAAACTTAGTAAAAATTGAGTCGGACTGGGTCTTGACCCATTCTATAACTTGTTGCTCAACTCGTTTTGACCCAACTCATTTTGACCTAAGTAAATTTAGGTTGAATTAGGTCTTGACTCATTTGTTGACTAGTTCAAATTTGATCCAATCCGCTCAATTACCACTTCTAAATTCTACTAACACTCGCTCAATGAAAGCTCATTCAACAGAATATTATCAGTCTTAAAATAACTTGCCCATTTTGGCGCAAGTTATTTAGTTTCATTCCTAAAGTATTGTCAGTCTTAAAAATACCCCTGTACTTGACTAAATAAACTAGAATATACCCTCGATCAATCACAAGCGTTAAAAACACCCCTTAACTTGACAAGAATCGAGGAGTGAATTTCACTCTTGTTGCAGAGAAGGAGTACCAATGCTCCTGTTAGGAGGTGCAAAAGGTTGGTTTTGGGAGTTACAGGGAGGGGTAGAGGTAGACCGAAAAAGTTTTGGGAGAGGTGATCAGACGAGATATGACGAAATTTGATCTCATCGAGGACATGACCTTAGATAGAAAGGAGTGGAGGTCGCGAATTAGAGTAGTAGGCTAATTGGTTGGTAGGATTAGGTGGTTGTCTGGCCTTGGGGTATAGTAGGGTACCAGGAGTAGTCATTTTTTATATCATATGTTGTCATTATCTGTCGTTTATGCGTTAATTTTATCATATTTACATACTGTCATGTGCTTTTGGCTATTAGTCGCTCTTTCTGTTTCCTTTCCTTTCCTTTTTGTCATATTTAGTTTATTCTGCTTATGAATTTTTGAGACGAGAGTTTCCAGGAAACATCCTATCTACTTCTATGAGGTTGCGTACATTGTACCCTCCCCAAACTCCACTTGGGATTCCACTATGTATGTTATTGTTGTTGTACAAGATCAGAAGCATATTTAAGATCAGTTAGTTGTAAAGGAGTATTTTTAACACTATCAATAGTTTAGAAATGAAACTAATAATTTGTGCCAAGTTTAAAGGTGTTCTTAATACATTTTTCTTTTTTAAAAGATCCTCGTTAAATAGATATAGATGATTCGGTTTTTTTTGAGGAGAGGGTGGAGGGGGCAAGGGGGGTGTTTCTAAACCATATATTTTAGTTTAAGAGTACTTTTTTAGCTTTGAATTAATTTGATATGCTTTGTAACTTTGCTGATTTGATTCTTTTTGTTAATACAAAAGGATCTCGAATAGTAATTCATTAAAAAAAAATTCACAAAGTCTCTTAAAAAATCTCTTAATGTTGATTATTTCTTATATCAAGTAAGTTTTTCATTTCAATTTTTTTAACTACGTGAAGTGTGTGAAAATATTTTTTATTTTCTACTTAACGAAAAAAAGTTTGAGATTAATAGATAGTGAGAATTTAAAAAAGTGTTACCTTAACCTTCCATAAAACAAAATGTTCACTATGATATTGACTCTTTAGATTTAATTCTGAATTGAAAATGTTTAAAAAATTATACAAGTAAGAGATGATACTACAACAACAACAATAACATACCCAATGTTATCCCACAAGTGGGGTCTGGGGAGGGCAAATTGTACGCAGACCTTTCCGCTACCTCATAGAAGTAGAGAGGCTGTTTCCTAAAAGTAAGAGATGATACTCTAAGTAATATATTCAATTAATAAAAAGACTTAGATTCATTTTCAAATGCCCATTTCTTTGTAGAATACTTTTAATGATTTCTATAACCATAATCGACGCCTTAGTAGGATAAAGTTTTTTCAAATTAGAGATAATAAAATTTTATTTAAGATCAATAATATCTCAAAAAAATTAAGTAAATCAAGAATTACTATAAAAAATCATCAAACTTTTTTTTTTTGCTAACTTTTGAAATTCTAATAACCCAAAGTTCAAGAATCAAGAGTCGAGTTCAAACAACTTAGAGGTAGCTCTGCGCCGGTGGCATTCCCTATGACATTAGCACACGATGCAGTTGTGGGTATATCATTCTTTTTTAGGTCAAGTTTATATCATTAAGATTGATTCCCTGACAAGAAACTGAAGAACGACAATTGAAAGTAACTGCTACCGATGAATTTGATATTCCACTTATGTTATTGAATGTCACATCCTTGATTTGAACTAAGCTTTCCAACAAATTCAATGAGAGTAAAATCATATAAATACAAAGTATAAAGTTTATACTAATTTTCATTCACATGACATTAAAAAATTGTGTTTAGAGTACTCAAAAAAATTATTTAATTCACAAGAAAAATATTTGACAATTTCTCTTATCTTCTTTATTAAAAAATTTCACCAATGTGATTTTGGATAATATTTTTTACCTAGTAATCGATCAAGAGAAAACATTATCAAAAAATTATTTTTATTGAACATAAGTTACGATATACTCAATACAAAATGTGAAGATGAAAAAAAGAGAAAAGCGATTATTACCTTATTATAGCAAGGACGCATGGACAATAATATTGATCAATCATGAGAGGATTTTTAACATTGTTCATGATAATGTCCTCAAAATTTATACTTGTGGCATTACCATTTTGTGATGATGCTATAGTCTTGATCCTCACCCCATTTTTAGTACCAATTTTTTAACATGTATGTCCTTGACAATTTCATTTGTGTTGAAGCCAAAGGATCAATTGAGCGATGGTAGACACAAATTTGAGAGAAAAATTTCTTCTATTACTTACAAGAATAGAATACAAAACAACTCTCAACCTCATACATTACACTCTTCTTGGTGTTCTTGGTGATGTTTAATGAAGGAGCTCAACAACTACTTTTATAGGGGAAATTCTACCCCCTTAATGTCATTGGTGACATCACAATAGGAACATAATATTCAACAATGGCAGCCACCATTTTTGATAGCAGACATTGTTGAACAAACAGCCATTGTTGAATTCAAAAATGCTCGCTTCTAGAATGGTGGCTGTTCCTATGTTGGCTGTTCCAATGGTGGTTGAAAATTTTCAATTCTCCCCCTCCAGCCATATTCGAAACAAACATCCTGGCTATATCTTTGCATAATTCTAACTTCTCTCGAGTCACCGCTTTCGTTAACATATCAGCTGGATTATCCTTCGTATGAATCTTCACTAGTCTCAATAGTTGTCGATCCATCACCTCGCATATCCAATGATACCGAGTATCAATATGTTTTGTACGAGAATGGTACATGGAGTTCTTACTCAAATCTAAAGCACTTTGTCTGTCACAATGTACCTTATATTCCTTTTGTTTGATTCCAAATTCTTGGAGATAACACTTTAACCACAACATCTCTTTTCCAGTTTCTGCGACAGTAATGTATTCTGCTTCAGTTGTGGATAAAGCAACACACTTCTGTAGTCTTGACTGCCATGAAACAACTCCCCCTGCAA
>JAOTQR010078980.1:0-10877 GCA_025774065.1 Solanum ossicruentum
TAACTATTATTATAGGCAAATTCAATAAGGGGCAAATGGTCCACCCAACTACCTTTAAAGTCTAATGCATAAGCTCAGAACATATCTTCAAGTGTTTGAATAGTGCATTCTGCTTGACCATCTGTTTGAGGGTGGAACGTTGTACTCAAATTTACTGGTGTCCCTAAATTCCTTTGGAAAGACTTCCAAAACTTTGCATTGAATTGAGCTCCTCTGTCAAATATAATGGATATTAGGACTCCATGTAGCCTGACTATCTCTTTGAGGTAGATCTTGGCATACTCTTTAGCTGTATAATCACTCCTGAAAGGTAAGAAGTGCTCTGAGTATGTGAGTCTATCAACTATTACCCACATGGAGTCAAACTTCTGAAATGAGTGAGGCAAACTGGTAACAAAGTACATATTGATTATATCCCACTTCCAAGTTGGAAGTTCTACACATTGCATATAACCTCCTGGCTTTTGGTGTTCTATCTTCACTTGTTCACAATTTGGACACTGAGCCACAAATTCTACAAGGTCCTTTTTCATGCCTCCCTACCAATACACTCCCTTTAGGTCATGGTACATCTTCGTCGATCCTGGATGGATGGAATACCGGGAATGGTGGGATTTTTCCATTATCCTCCTTCTTAACCCATCAATATCAGGCACACATAATCTATTTTGGCAGTAAAGTACTCTATTTTGTGTAAGGTTAAAGCCCTTTATCGCACCCCTGATATACTAGTTTCTACCAATGGCTAGAGCTGCAAATGCTCTCATGGTAGTTGAGAGCACTGCCAGTATGAAGAGTAAGGAGATGAAAATGAGTTAGGGAGTGGTTCAGATTCTCACGAGGCACTACAGACCCAGTAGGAGGCTAGTGCTCGGTTGCCCCATCTATCTCAGTTGTTGATCCTCATCATCATCAATGGGAAATCAAGGGCATGCAGGAGATCTATGAGAAGGGGCTAGAGTGAACGTGACAAGGAAAACCGGCTAGGTAGTTTCATGACAGGTCCTAGTTAAACAACTCAAGGTTGAGTTGAGTTCCTGCTTTAGAGGTAGAGACTAATTGACACGAGCTCCAATGGTTATCGAAGAAGCAGGGAAAGTATGCCTCGCTTATGGTTAGAGAGTTTTATGTGGCCTATGATGCTACCATCCTCTAAGATCTCCCTAAGGGAAAGAAGGCAATAGATCAACCTACGTTGCATAGGGTCTTGGTTCGAGGTCAGAGGGTAGATATCTCAGAGGAAACTATCCATCGGGTTCACTTTGGTCTTAATTACAGGGTGCTATAACACAAAAGGGAGTACGACAACAAGATAGATAAGATGCGACATTCTGTGATTGGGAAGAATATTGATGTAAAGACCGAGCTCCTTAGATGGATAGTGAGCCAGATAGTAGAGGGTGATGCTGATCCTACATGGGTCACTAGACATGCCGAGCGTATAGTGAAGTACTACTCTCCTTTTCAGCCAAGTTCTGGTGGGCCATTATCCAGTCACAAATCAAGCCTACATTCACGGATAATGCCATCACCTTGGAGAGGGTCGCAGTCTATGATATCTACTGGGCGAGTGTCATGGCAGAGAAGATTCACGAGTCCGCTATCAAGTGTAGGTCCTAGGCTTGGGTCATAGCTTTCCCTTCAAGGTTCTCCTTCAAGTCTACATCCTCAATCTTTACCAAGTTCATCTCTAAGCTAAGCTATATGGGTTTCTTTAATACGTTCCTTTAACCCATGATATCAAAGCCTTCTTTTTACTCAAATTGCATGATTTAAAGTTGACTTACAAATGGGTCTTTCTATTTATGAAATTCAATGCACACAATGTCAAAGTTATGTAAAGTTGTGACTTCTTCTCTATGTTTTGAGCTATAAATCTTTGATCTATTATAAGATTTGAGGAGGGGTTTTGATGTATGTTGCTAAAGGGTGTGTAATGTTGGTGTAAACAAGATCTTGACTCCTCCTTGCTTGATTTGAAGGCCTTGGTGAAAGTAGAGGTTTTCTCCTAAGGGGGAGATAGTGCCCTTAGGTACCAAGGTAGGTTGTGTGTGCCTTGTGTTGATGAATTGAGGGAGAAAATTTTTGATGAGACCCATAATTCTTCTTATTCTATCCACCCTAGTTCCACCAAAATGTATAGAGACTTGAGAGATGTGTATTGGTGGGGAGGCATGAAGAGGGACATTGCCAAGTTTGTTTCCGATTGCCATAGTTTTCAATAAGTCAAAGCCAAACATCAAAGGCCGGTGGCCTAACCCAAGGCATAGAGATTCCCACTTGGAAGTGGTAATTGATTAATATGGATTTTATGGTTGGGTTGCCCAAGACTAGAAAAGGTTTTGATTCCATCTGGATGGTAGTTGATAAGATGATGAAATTAGCTCACTTTCTATTGGTTAAGACCACTTATGAGGCTGAAGAGTATACAAGGTTGTACATCCATGAGATAGTGATGTTGCATGGGGTTCCTTTGTCCACCATATCAGATCGTGGTGCGTAATTCACTTCTCACTTTTAGAGGTATTTTCAAATGTGTATTGGTATAAAAGTTCACCTTAGTACGACCTTCCACCCTATAACGGATGGCCAAGCCGAGAGGATAATTCAAACCCTTGAATATATGCTTAAGGCATGTGTATTGGAGTTGAGGGGTTGCTGGAATGAACATCTCTCTTTGATTGAGTTTTCCAACAATAATCGCTATAACTCTAGTATCGGCATGGCTCCTTTTGAGGCTCTTAATGTGAGATGTTGTAGATCACCAGTTGGTTGGTTTGAGGTTGGAGAGGTAGCTTTATTCGAACTAGATATGGTCCTGGAGGCTCTTGAGAAGGTTAGGATGTTCATGGAAAGGATAAGAAAAGTCCAAAGTTTCCAAAAAATCTTATGCCAATATAAGAATAAGAGTCCTTGAATACAAAGTAGGTGATTGGGTTTATTTAAAAGTCTCTCCAATAAAAGGTGTAGTCCATTGTGGTAAAAAGAGGAAGTTGAGTCCAAGGTATCTTGCTCTTTATGAGGTGATAAAGTTGGTTGACAAGGTATCCATGAGTTAAAGTTACCAAGTGAAATGAATTTGGTTCATCTTATATTCCATGTCTCAATGTTCAAAAATGTGTTGGTGATCTTAATGTTATTCTTCCTATTGATGGTATGGGTGTTGTTGAGGATAACTTGACTTATAAGGAGGTTCCGGTTTAGATCCTAGATAGGCAAGTGAAGAGATTGAGGAACAAGGAGGTGGCATCCGTTAAGGTCCTTTGGAGGAACCAACAAATCAAAAGTGCTACTTAGGAGGATGAAGTAGACATGCAAAAGGGGTATCCTTATCTTTCCACTCCACTCAAGCCTAAGGTACTAATTCTAGGTCCCCTATATGATTTAAAGTCTTATCATTCATCCCCTATGTTATTCATATGCATTCATGTCTAAGTTGGAACATTATGATGATTTTACAAGTATATAGAGATCTTTTAAATGGTTTTTTAAATTTGATGTTGCATTCTTGTTGGGGCTGATTTTTTTATGATCATTCTTTTCTTGTATGTCTCTTGTACATTCAGGTACGAGTATTCTTGGGGGGGAGATATTAAAATGACCCCAAAAACTGCCTGAAAATGTGCCTCGGAATGCGCAAAATTCAAAATTTCGTATATCTCAAAATTAGTTTGTTATTTCAAAAGTCCGACTTTATATTGCTGTTCAAGAGGTCAAAATTTGGTGAAAAGGGTCTAACTCCGATTTAAGAGCAAAAGATTATTAATTATGAAATTCAAAAAGTGCAATTTCCAGTGGGTTTCTTTCATGGGTTCCTTTTACCCATGATACGCAAGCCTCCTTTTTATTCAAATTGGATGACTTAGAGTTGATTTACAAATGGGTTTTTCTATTTACGAAATTTACTACACACTTTGTTAAAGCTATGTAAAGTTGTGATTGTTTCACTATCTTTTAAGCTATAAATCTTTGGTGTATTGTAAGATTTGAGGAGGGATTTTGATGTATATTACTTGAGGGTATTGCAAGGTGTTGATTCATGGTTTTACAATGGAGTTTCTTGCATGATTTCATCTCTATATTTAATGGTTTTACACTAGTATTACACACCCTCTAAGTATTTGATAAAATGTCCGGATGTAGTTTCTTGGGGAGTTGAAGATCCAAAGCATGAGATATTATATGAATGCTATATTATGATGAAAGGATCTTATGTATATGATAAATTCTATATAAAATGTTGCATTAGACCATGCCCAATTCGGGGGGACTAAGAACCCGGATAACCTAGATGGGGAACCCGAATAACCTAGATAGGGGTTTGTACTCATCAACCTAGGGAAGGGTTTATACTTCTCCACCTAGTGATGGGGCAGCATCATCACTAAACTAGATGGGGTTTTGTAGTAATCAACCTAGGGAAGGGTTTGTACTTTTCCACCATGGTGATGGAGCGGCATTATCACCGACGTAGATGAGGGTTCATACTCATCCACCTAAGTGATTGGGCGAAATCATCACTAACCTACCAAAGGGTTGTATATTTGGAAATCTAGCTTGTCTCTTCTATACATATGATATTTTGTATGTGCATGAGTTACTTAAAATGTTTTACTTATGTATTGATCATGCATGTCATATTGTTATAGTATGCCAAATGCCTATTTTTATGCATTTTGATTATAATGCATAATTCTTGTTTGCATTGCATCCTTCATACTTAGTGCATTCAAATGTTCTAATGCATACTCTATGCCTATATGATGTCACCATGTAGGAATCGGTACCTAAGTTGATCTTGATCCTCCTCCACCTAGCTAGTTCAGTGCTATTCAAGCTAGTTGGTGAGTACTGCACTTCAGGGACCTTAGTGTATGTTTCTCCAATTATGTATTGAGACATTCTACTTTATTGGTCTCTTCTATACATATGATATTTTATATGTGCATGAGTTACTTAAGCATGTTTTATTTATGCATTGGTCATATATGTCATATTGTTATAGTATGCCTAATGCCTATTTTTATGCATTTTGATTATAATGCATAATTCTTATTTGCATTGCATCCTTCATGCTTACTACATTCAAATGTTCTAATGCATACTCCATGCCTACATGATGTCACCATGTAGGAACTGGTAGCTAAGTTGATCATGATCCTCCTCCACCTAGCTAGTTCGGTGCTATTCAAGCTAGTTGGTGAGTCCTCCACTTCGGGATCCTTAGTCTATGTTTCTCCGATTATGTATTGAGACATTCTTCTTTATTGTATATTTTGACTCTAAGAGTGATTCTAGTTACTTTTTCTTGGCCCCCGCTCTTATCTATATATTAGAGGTTTTTGTTGGACATGTTATGTATCTATGCTAAGAGTCTTGAATCTATTGTTCTTAATGTCTATGATATGGAAGTGCTTTCCCTTAGTCTCAATTTCCCCACTTTTATCTATTGATGCTTACTTTGTTGCTTCCGCGACAAAGGATGTGTAATGATATTCTAAAAGGTTTTCTTGGGGTTCCTTCAGGTTCCCTTAGTGCTGTGTCATGTCAAGGCCTAGGCTTGGGTCATGACTATCACGCCCAAAGTCCCATTAACGCGGACTGGCATCCATTGCAATAAGGCTCAAGAGAACAAACATGTATCCACACACTTTTCATACATATTATAAGGTGTTTCTACTTTCTATATGCTTTTAAGAAAGTAAATAGTAATAACAAGCCAAAAGGAAATGCATACGACTAGGCCGTTGGGGACACATTGTCGAAAGTATGAGAAATGACCATAATGTAATTTACATAGTTTACAAAGCCTGTAGATAAAGAAAAGTATCTGATAAGGGTTGGGACAAGCCCCACCTTGACTAACTATAAAATACAAACATATAAGCTCTAGAACATAAAGCTCCGAAGCAACCTGGAGCTTGGTAACAACAGTTGGATATCCTTTACTCCTACTGGGGAGAGCTATTAGCACCTGTACCTACAGCATGAAATCTAGGTCCCCCGTAAGGGATGTCAGTATGAGATAATATACTGAATATGTAAAGCAGGAAATACTGTATATGAAGTAACAACTCAACTGAAACTATGCATTGGTGTAGGGCAAGAGACAACCTTTAGTTATACTGTGGGATCATGTACTTTATATTCTTTTTATTACTTTACCTTTACTGTATAATTTGTGCATAACATGTAATAAAAATGACCAACTAATCAATGGTAAATCTATATCAGGATCGGCCCTGGCTAGGATTTTCCTTTAACCTTTTGGGCTAATCGCCGTGATAGGATGGACCCTGGCTAGGTAATTCTTCCACCACTCGGGTTACTACCCATCAGTAAGCAATATACTTTACCCTTTAATTACCTTTGAGATGATTTTTTTGGGGGGTCATCATACTGGAGCTTTAGGGATATAGATATAGCATGTGACATTCAAATAATCATCCAAGACAATACGAAAATGAAAAGAGTACATTACACAATTAATGAAATGAGTATGAGCTGAAACAACTCCTGAACTTTATTTAGCAACAAGAACCCTTGTAACGTGGTATCCACATATGTATGAAGACTTGAAAGTGACTATGTATGGGAGCAGATGAATATACGAAAGAGTGGAAATATGGTTAATAGTTGTGTTGGAGTTGGTAAGTGCCTTTATGTTCCAAGGAAGAATATAGATTTCATGCCAAGTAATACGAAATCGAGTAGCCTATCATACCTCATTATGCCACCTCGCTGTTACCTCAAGATAACCTCCCTTTCCTAAAAATATTTATCTATAATAGAGCAGGCAATAAGACTGGTATTAGCAGCTAAGTAACACTTATTGGTAGTCCAATCTTATAAAAAGTAACATCCGGGCAGCAAGCTTGTATTTAGCAACCCAAAGGTAATCTTACTATCTTTCCACTTATAGATGTATTTTCTAAAAACCATTCTTATGCACATATCAGATAAAACTTCTTTTATACCCTCAATAGTCCTATAGCACACAAGGCAGAACATGTAACAATTATACACAACATACAAGTGGGTAGTATAACATTACGTCCCTTTGCTATATTACGACGTCAACAATTCCAAACCTTTACCAACTTCAACCAAACTGTTCCCATAATATTTATACATAAAAGTAGTTCTTTAAAAGTTCAAAAACAGTACTAAATAAAGGTGAAGGACATGATACCATAGCCCTCAATCAATTAGCACATAATTTCTACAAACAACAAACTTAGGATGACACGTTAAACGTTGATCATTTACGTATAACCAAACAGTGCAGTGACCTTTATTCATGATTACAAAATCGAAGAAAATTAAGAAAAGTAACCTTCATTCATAATCAAGCTACCCAAGAAAAGAAAATCTCCCAAATAAACAAGAAAAGTATACAACAACCCTTGGAACTCATGCTGTCCAAAAGTGTGAGCATATACCTAACCAACATAGTCTATTTTTTCATGAGAAAATAATACTAAACACATAAGTATTCTTACTCAGCTTTACCTGTAAGGTGAAGGGCTTCTCCAAGAACACTAAATGTATCCTTATGGCTGCTTTTCAAGGCTAAGAAAGAGTAGAGAGAAACCTTATGAAAGCAGATATTTTTTGAAGATGAAAATGTCTTAAAGATACTGATTTTAAAGCCATTTTAAAGGGACTTTTTGGATGAGTTTCTCTTGAGATTTTGAGAACATATTAACACATATAATCAAGTAGGTGATGTTGCAGCTTGACCCTCTTACTTGCGCCTAAATGGATCTCAACGTTGATGGTTCTTGAATGTCCATTTCCTAATATTCTTCACTTAGTTTGGGCACAAATCAACAACTGAATTGGGATTGTACTTGGCCCTTTTTATTATTCATCTTGGGCTGTAAATATTGTTCATTTACGATGCTAAAATGTCGGCTCAAGTCACAGCCTTAACCCAAACTTTATTCATTATTGGGCTTGGACATATTCTATGTCAGGCCTCATCTCCGTCCAGTTAGCAAGCTTAAGCTAAGCAAGTAGGTGACTCACTTGCTAGCTTCCTAAGTCCTGTAAGCACCTCAATTCTCTCACTTTGTTTAGGGCCACGATCTTCGTAATTTGACATAAAAACTTGTATACACTCGATCCTCATAAGCGTTAGATGCAAATATCTTCCTCTAATATAAGATTCAAACACTCTTAAAAATCTGCACAAATTTGACCAAACCATATCATGTTTCATTTGCATAGAACTAGTACATGTAAGATGTGAGGTGTTATATCCTCCCACTTTAGGAGCATTCATCCTCTAATGTTAGCACAATTGCATAGCTTAACCAAGTTTAAACGTTTACTTAAACAAATGTTTGACAACACACTAAGTATTCAATCACACGTACTTGTTAGTGTCCTAACACTGTATGATTAACTTCCTCTTAGGTTCAAATATGTAAGGTTATTTTGATTTCAACACGTCCTCAGTCTCCCATGTTATCTCTTCTGCTTGTTAGTTTCTCCAGATTACTTTTATTGAAGCTGTTTCTTTATTCCTTAGCTTCTTAAGTTGATAATCTAGAATAGCAATATGTACCGCTTCATTGGCGAGATCTTCTGTAAACTGCACATCTTCAATAGGATTGATACAAGATGAGTCACCTATGCATTTCCAAAGCATTGAAACATGAAAAACTTGTTGAACATTGAAATCTCTTAGGGTAGCTCTAATTCATATGCAATCTGCCCAAACTTCTTAATAATATTACATGGCCCTATGTAATGTGGGCTCAATTTTCCTTTCTTACCAAATCTCATATCTCCATTCATTGGAGATACCTTTAAGACTACCCAATCCCCCTACTAAAAATTCTAGTTCTCTCCTTCTAGCATTCACATATGATTTATGACGACTTTTGGCTGTTTCTAGCCGCTGTTGTATTACCCTAATTTTTTCCATGGATTGTTGTACAAGATCTGGACCAAGCATGGTGGTTTCACCCACTTAAAACCACCCAATTAGTGACCTACATTTCCTTCCATATGAAGCTTTATAAGATGCCATCTTGATACTCTAGTGGTAGCTAATATTATAGGAAAATTCAATAAGTGGCAAATGATCCACCCAACTACCTTTAAAGACTAATGCACAATCTCTCAACATATCTTCAAGTTTTTTAATAGTGCACTCATCTTGACCGTCTATCTGAGGGTGGAATGTTGTACTCAAATTCACTTTTGTCCCTAAATTCCTTTGGAAGGGCTTCCAAAACTTTGCAATTAATTGAGCCCCCTGATCAGATATAATAGAGTTTGGGACCCTATATAGCCTGACTATCTCTTTAAGGTATAACCTAGTATACTCTTCAGCTGGATAATCACTCTTAGCTGGCAAGAAATGTGTTGACTTTAGGAGTCTATCAACAATTACCCATATGGGTGAAACTTCTGAAATGAGCGAGGCAACCTAGCAACAAAATCCATATTAATCATATCCCACTTCCATGTTGGAAGCTCTATACATTGCATATAACCTACTGGCTTTTGGTGCCCTACTTTGACCTGTTGGCAATCTGGACATTGAGCCATAAATTCTCCAAGGTCTTCATGCCTCCCCACCAAAACATCCCCTTCAGTTCATGATATATCTTAGTTGATCCTGGATGGATGGAATATCGAGAATGATTAGCTTCTTCCATTATCCTCTTTTTTAATCCATTAATATCAGGCACACATAATCTATTTTGGTAGTATAGTACTCTATTTTGTGTAAGCTCAAAGCCCTTTATTGTACCCTAACTTACCTTTTACTTAAGCTGTCGTAGAACTGGATCCTCGAATTGTTTTTCTTACACCTGCATTAATAATGAAGACGTTGCTGGATTATGTATAATAACCCCTTCATTTGGAGTTTCAAGAAGGAGAACTCCCAAACTGTCTAGTTGACATAGATCTATAGTCACTCCTTGACTTACCATGGCCTGATCACCAGTATTCATGACTGCCTTACGACTCAGAGCATCGGCTACCACATTTGGCTTCCCTGGATGGTATAGTATATCAATGTTGTAATCCTTTATTAGCTCTAGCCATCTCTGTTGTCTTAAATTTAGGTCTTTCTACTTAAAACGGTACTGCAAATTCTTATGATTAGTATAGATATCAACGTAAACCCCATACAAATAGTGGCGCCAAATTTTCAGATAAAGCACAACCACTGCAAGCTTAAGATCATGTGGTGGATAGTTTTTGTCATGTAGAAGTAGTTGTCTAGAGGCATAAACAATTAGCCTACCATGCTGTATCAGTACACACCCTAAGCCAACTCTTGAAGCATCATAATACATTGCATACCCATCGGTGCCTTCTAGAAGTATTAACACAGGTGCAAGAAGATAGCCTTCTTTTAAATTCTTGGAAGCTCCTTTCACATGCATCATTCCATTGGAACTTGGTTGCCTTATGTGTCAACTTTATTAGAGGTTTTGAAATCGAAGAAAAACCTTCATCAAACCTCCTCTAATAACCTGCTAACCCTAGGAAGCTCCGAACTTCCATGGGTGTTGTTGGCCTTGTCCAATCTTTCACTGCCTCTCTCTTCTGTGAATCAACTCTTATTCCCTCATCGGACAAAATATGACCCAAGAATGCCACTGATCTAAGCCAAAATTCACATTTAGAAAACTTGGCATATAATTATTGATTATAAAGAACTTGTAACACCTATCATTAGTGATTTTCATGGTCCTCTTTTGATCTTGAATATACCAAAATGTCATGTATAAATACTATCACAAACACATCTAAGAATGGCTTAAGTAATCTATTCATCAGATCCACAAAAACTGCTGGTGCATTTGTTAGGCCAAATGACATAACAAGAAATTCAAAATGACCATAGC
>JAOTQR010078981.1:0-10877 GCA_025774065.1 Solanum ossicruentum
GGACATACCTGGGTGCCTAAGCACCGGTGTGTGGCTGAATATGACCACTCTCAACCTGCATGGTGGCCTCCTTAATGGTAGAACCATGATAGGACTGGCCAGCAGCCCTCACCTCTCGAGCTCACGAGCATGTCGTATCTCCTCCTCCTACCTCAAGACAACCTCTTTACTTCTCCTACTCT
This sequence comes from Solanum ossicruentum, assembly GCA_025774065.1. NCBI lineage: Eukaryota > Viridiplantae > Streptophyta > Magnoliopsida > Solanales > Solanaceae > Solanum > Solanum ossicruentum. The sequence continues at coordinate 183 of JAOTQR010078981.1, forward strand.
GTTAGCCACGCATGCAATTGCACTGTATCTAGATCATCATCGTGGGGCCTCTTCCCATGGAAAGGCTATAAAAGCTCTGCAGGAGCAAATAAATCTACCATCGATATTGGGGTGCAGTCTGTGGGAATACCATCTGTACGACCAGGGTTGCTGTCATGTCAGCCCGGAGATGCTGGATCTCCGTCTGTAGGGCTGTCACTTCTGCTGGTCGTGCTATCCTCAAGCTCTGCTAGACCTTCTGTTATACCCATTTTAACCTAGGTCAAACGGTGTACAACATATTGGAGATTCCTAAATTAATCTTAAGGAGTCGCTATCTAATTATTTTAAAGGTAAATTAGGATACCTATTTTTTCTAGAGTGTTACTAAAGTTAATTCCATTCTAAGGTCTATATAAACGATGTGATTCTAGGTAATAGTTCTAATTATCCTAAAAGGAAGGGGTTAGGCATCTTTTAGAATTCGGTAAAAATGATTACTGACCAAACTTGAGTTAGTAAAAATTAAGACTAATTTAAATTATTAAAAGTATTTAAATAGTCAAGAAAAATAAGTTAGAAAATATTTTTTTATCTTGAAATCGACAAAGTGCTTAAAACTTCAAAAAAAAAAAAACTTTTATGTTTGAATTGAAATGAGTTGCATTTTTTATTTGGAAAAGTGATAAAGCAACATTTTTGTATGAGAAAATGGTGCACGCTAATAAAATAACTTTGTACATGGAATAATGTTTATGCTTTAAAAAAATATTCTTTTTAAGTAGCTTGGCCTTAAAGAAAAATATTGATTTATTTTTAGAAATATAACAAAATGTTAGGGGAATGATTTATCTCTAAATATAGGTAACCCAAACCAAAAAATCTAATATGATTGTCAACTATGTGGATCAAGAATGATAATATATTCAAGTAACACAAACAAGTATATATTGCAAAGAAAAATAAATAAGCAAATAAATAAATAAAAATATTTGTAGTCGGGGTTAATTCCAAGCAAAGGTCCCTTTATTATGCTTGCTATTGGGGATATTCTGAGATATTAATTCCATGTTCGAGTATGATGGTGTCGAGTCATGAGACTCTAATTTGAAGGAGCCCCCTATTGAGACTCCATTTGCTCCCAAATGTTATGCAAATAAAAAGAAAACAATAAAGATTAGTAGAGCCAACAAAAGGATATAAAAATCAAATAAATTGATGAATATACCCTCCCAAATGAAATACATAAACATCCAATAAAAACCATTATTTTAACAATGGATGACTTTGTTCAAATTCAAACACAAAAGTGACACAAGGAATTTCTCTCATATAGCATAACTTAAGGCCATCATTAAAGTTGCAACCAAGAATTGGAATCCAAAGGAAAAGTCATTTCATCAATTTGTAAAGTACTTTCCAAGAAACTAAAAAAAAATCAACTACCAGGATTATAAACTTTATCAACTTTCACAGCTTAAAAGGAGAAGAAAATGATAAAAATATATTTGAAACAATATATAAAGAAAAAGGTGGAAGCAATAGGGTGAAAATAGTTTTAGATAAAGAGGTACTCTTGGATATTCTTATGGATCAAAGGGGTGTCTCTCGACGAATCAACAAAGATAAAAAGATATAATAAAGGAAGCAGGTTTATACCAATACAAAATTAGAACAGGAGACATTGAACAACTTGTAATTTAAAATCCAGATTTTGCTTTGGTGATATTGACTCGTGAATGCATTAACTCGAAGAAATGCAAAGAATGAGTCCACGGTGAACTCGGGCGAAAAGTTTCATGAAAAAGGGAAAAAAGAGTCGATATATTACATACATATAGGCCTATGGTAGCTTAATTTAATTTAACAAGTTTTACCATTCATAAATAATATCTAACACAAGACATTCACAATGTGACCCCAATTATGCAGTCACTTAAGAATCTAAAATTTAATCAAGGATGTATCCAGCATATAAATTAAAATTAGGACCTGATATTTAAAGCTATTGTGGGGAGAGCTTATTAATGTATAGCCCATCAGTGAATCAACTAAGTAAACAAATATGATCTCCTTACACAATTAAAACTTCCATTTTATCTTGACAATAACATGAAGGAAGAGAACATTTGAACCCTGTTAAAGCTAGATATGTCATTCTTAACAAGGACTGATTCTGATAACATAATGAATTGTCATCCAACAATAACTAAGACGTCAAACAAAGGCAACAATACATGAATTAGTTTAGATTCAAAAAGAGTTTAAGAAACAAACTATTCAACATGAAATCCAGAAGAACATTTCAATGCTCAACCAAGGATTTATATTTATCATCTGGGACCTACTGACTCAGACTAGACATTTGTTTATTAGATGATAACAGTGAGTATAGAAGATTGAAACAAAGAGCCATATGAGGAAATTGCGACAAATCTTTACAACAATAAACAGGACAAAATGGAGAAAGACCAAACCTAAAATAGGATGATGCAAACCAATTATAGCTTAGCTAATCGAAGCTTGAAAGAGCGTATCAAAAAGAATTTGACATTCATCAGATACATGCGTGAAAATAAGCGTGGCTACACATAACTTTGAAAAACTTCAAATTTTCAGTGTTCAACAAGAACGACACTAGTTGAAGAAAGAAGTCTAGCAATGTACAGAACGAAAAATAATAATAATTCCTACTAATATCCATGTACACAGATGGACTTATCATACTCCTAAGAACACATGAACAAGAAGCAACAAGGCAATCAAGAATTAATCAGAAGGCCCAGAAAGTTTACCTCTTTTTGGGCAGCGACTAGGATGAAGAACTCGAACAAGACTTCTTGTACCACCACTAGCTCGATCAATGGGGACCTTTCATGCAGCGGCTTAAAATTTCCCGAAATGTTTAAACAAATTTCTTAAGCAATCCTTTGTATTTTGAATAAAATGGGTTGTGGTCAAGAGGTGGTGGCTGCCCTTAAAATGGTGAAGAATGAGGAGTTATATAGCCCCAAAATTAGGGCAATATGGGGTAAAAGAACAGGGTCAAAATGGAAATTCGTTGGATTCAAAATTCAAATTTTCTTCCCCATATCTAGAAGGTAATAAGTGCGTATATCCATTCTATCAGCAAATCTAACGGACTGAGGGATTCATCCATTGATTTCAAGAGAGTAGACGCGATTGAGACATGTAGAGAGGAATTTGTGAAAGGTTGTCGGGTGACTCGGATTCCAATTCCCTAATGAGCCTATTATTGAGTAGGGAAAGTCATGATGTGGTGGTCAAGGGCAGGTTCATTTCCTGCATTAAAGCTAAAATGTTGATCTCTAAGGGGTGTCTCTATCATCTTGTGAGGGTTAGGGATGTTGAGTCCAAAATCCTTCCTATAGAGTCGGTTCTGGTGATAAATGAGTTTCTTGATGTCTTTCCTAGTGACCTTCCCGATGTTTATCCCAAAAGGGAAATAGACTTTGGTATAGACCTCCTTCCCAATATTCAGCCCATTTCTATTTCCCTTTTACTTTATGGCCCCCGCGGAGTTAAACGAGTTGAAGGAGCAATTGAGGGATTTGTTGGAGAAGGGTTTATTAGGCCTAGCCAATCACCTTAGGTTGCACCGGTGCTTTTTGTGAAGAAAAAAGATGGGTCCCTTAGAATGTCCAGTGATTACCGAAAACTTAACAGAGTCACCATCAAGAATAACTATCCTCTACCTGTCACGACCCAAGCCTAGGACCTAGACTTGACATGATGAATGGGGAACCCGAAGGGACCCCAAACAAGCCTCTCACATATCGTCACACATCCTTGGTTGCAGAAGAATACAAAGACATATACAAATAAAAGTAAGGGCAATGGAACTAAAGGAAAAACTCAACATCGAAGTCAAAAGTCAAGAGTCAAGCTCATAGTACACACCTTGTCCAACATACACCTCTAAAACTTTGAAAGAGAGGGGACCAAGACAAAGTAACCGGCCTCACCCTCATAGTCAAAGATAACACAAGATAGTTTCTCAATACATAGATAATAGAGAAAAGACATAAACCAAAGTCCCCGAAATGGAGGACTCACCAATAAGCTTGGAATAGCACTGCCTAGCCACGTGGAGGAGGAGGAGGATGATCAACTCGGGCATTGGTTCCTACATGGTGATATCATGTACGCAAGAGTATGCATTAGTACATTTGAATGTACTAAGTATATGGGATGCAATGTAGCGAGAGATAGGCATCATAATCCAAAATGCAAAATAATAGACAATAAGCATATTATAGCAAGATGACATGTATTATCAATGAATAAGTAAATCATACTTAAGTATATCATGCTCATATAGAATATCATATGTGAAGAATGAGACCAAGCAAGCAATTTGAGGTATAAATCCCTTGGTGGTTGATGGTGGTCGCACCCTGCCATCCATAGTGACAAAGTATAAACTCCTCGCATGGTTGATGGTGGTCGCACCCTGCCATCCATGGTAATGAGGTATAAACCCCTCTCATGTTTGATGATGGTCACACCCCAAACATCTATGGTGACGAAGTATAAACCTCTCGCATGGTTACGCGGGCTCTTTTCCTATCGGATCGGGCATGGTCTATGCAACACTTTATATAGGATTCACCATAGGCTCTAATGCAATATCTCATGTACGAATAAACATATATATAAGATCATTTCATTATCATAACATCATTCATATCATATCTCATGCATCGAACCTTCAATTCCTCAAGAAACCATAACCGGACATTTTATTAAATACCTTGGGGGCGTGTAATAGGGGTAAAAGAGCATGCAATTTAGAGATGAAATCATGCAGGAAAATCAGTGGTAAAGCCTTTAATCAACACCTTTCAACACCCCCATGACATTCATATCAAAACCCCTCATCAAATCCAATATTAGATCAAAGATTTGAAGCTCAAAACATGCTAAAACCACCATAGTTTTATAAACTAAAATCATTGTGTAGTAAATTTCTCAATATTCAAGACTCACATGTAAAATCACTTTAAATTATGCAATATTAAGTAAAAGAGGGTTGAGGCACCATGGGTGGAAGGACCCAATGGCTCAACATCACATACTTTAGCTTTTGTGAAGTTCTTGAAGAAGACTTCAATGGAGATTTGAAGCTTGGGTGAAAGCTTTGAAGAAATATTTGAGATTGGCCTTAAGTTTGGGACTTGAATTTAGGGTTGGAAATGAGTCTAAATGTTTGGGGAAATATTGGGGAATGTTTTAGGTGATATGAGGGTGAAATAAGGCTAAGTATAGGTGAAAATATGTTTGGCAAAACTTAGGTCCAACATTTAGAAAAATCTGGGTAAACTAGGAAATCGCACCAAGCGAAATTTCATAATACGATTCCTTTGCTTTAAAATTGAGGTTAGACCCTTGTCACCTTAAATTGGACCCTATGAACAAGAATATGAAGTCGGATTTTTGAAATTCCAACGGATTTTTAGATATATGAAAAACAAGATTCCGGACACTTCCAAGGCACGTTTCGGTCACTTTTTTGGGGTCTTTTCAATATCTCCCCCTTGAGAACATTAGTCCCGAATATAGAAGAGACGTACAAGACAAGAATAATCATTAACAAATTAGCCCCAACATGAATGCAACATTACATTTTAAACATCACTTTCAAAATCCCATTATAAGTGTGAAATCATTATAAATTGCCAACTTAAACATGAATGACATAAGGGCTGGAATGTAAGACTTGAAGTCACATAGGGAACTTAGAATTAGTATCTTAGGCTTGAGTGGAGTGGAAGAGATAATGGAACCGGCTTTTTCATGTTCGCTTCGCCCTGCAAAGTTGCACATTCGACTTGTTCCTTCTTCCAAAGGACCTCAACAGATGCTACCTCTTTGTTTCTCAATCTTGTTACTTGCCTATCCAAGATCTGAACTAGAACCTCCTCATAGGTTAAGTTTTCCTCAACAATACCCACAACATCAAGAGGCACAATGGCATTGGATCACCAAAATATTTTCTCAACATAGAGACATGGAATACCTGATGAAACAAATTCATTTCACTAGGAAACTTCAACTCATATGCTACCTTTCCAACCCTCTTTATCACCTCATAAGGACCAAAATACCTTGGACTCAACTTCCTCTTTTTGCCAAACCGGACCATAGCTTTCATCGGAGAAACCTTCAAATAAACCCAATCACCCACTTGGAATTCTAGGTCTCTTCTTCTCACATCAGCATAGGATTTTTGATGACTTTGAGATGTACTCAATCTTTCCCTAATCATCTTAAACTTCTCAAAAGCATCCATCACTAGATCCGGTCCCAACAAAGCCACCTCTCCAACCTCAAACTAACCCACCAGGGATCTACAATATCTCACATAAAGAACCTCAAAAGGAACCATACAGATGCTAGAGTGATAGCTATTGTTGTAGGCAAACTCAATCAATGGAAGATGGTCATCACTACTACCTTTAAGCTCCAAGACACAAGCCCTAAGCATATCTTCAAGTGTTTGAATTGTCCTTTCGGCTTGGCCATCCATTTGAGGGTGGAAGCTCGTACTTAGGTGAACTTTGGTACCAAGACCCCTTTGAAAAGATCTTCAAAGGTGTGAAGTAAATTATGCACCACGATCTGATATAATGGATAAGGGAACCCAGGCAGCCTCACTTACTCATGGATGTACAACCTTACATACTCCTTAGCCCCATATGTAGTCTTGACCAGTAAAAAGTGAGTTGATTTCATCATTCTATCAACCACCACCCAAATGGAATCAAAACCATTCCTAGTCTTGGGAAACCCAACCACAAAGTCCATGTTAATTGCCTTCCGCTTCCAAGTAGGAAGCTCTATGTCTTGGGTTAGACCACTCGGCCTTTGATGTTTGGCTTTGACTTGTTGACAACTATGCAACTGGAAACAAATTTAGCAATATCTCTCTTCATGCCTCCCCACCTATACATCTCCTCAAGTCTCTATACATTTTGGTGGAGCCGGGGTGGATATAATAAGAGGAATTATGGGTTTCATCAAGAATTCTCTCCCTCAAAAAATCAACACATGGCACACACAATCTACCTTAGTGTCTAAGGGCCCCATCTCCCCCTTGGGAGAAAACCTCTATCTTGCCCTCTTTCACCAAGGCCTTCAACTCAAGCAAGGAGGAGTCTAGATCTTGTTTAGGTATCACCTCATCAATCAAGGAAGATTTAGAACCATCAACAAAAACAATACCATCACCCACATCTTCCAACCTCACCCCCAATCTTGCCAATCCATGCACTCCTTAGCCATCCCCTATCACCATCATCCACATGAGCTAGGCTACCCATAGACACCCGCTCAAAGCATCCGCCATAACATTAGCCTTATCTGGATGATAATGCACACTCATGTCATAGTCCTTAAGGAGTTCTAGCCATCTTCTTTGTCTCAAGTTAAGATCTTTTTGAGTGAAGACATATTGAATGCTCTTATTATCAGTGAAGATATCAACATGCACCCCATACAAATAATGTCGCCAAATCTTTCATGCAAACATCACGGCAGCAAATTCAAGATCATAGGTAGGGTAGTTCTTTTCATGCACCTTGAGCTGCCTAGAAGCATAGGATATGACCTTACTATTTTGAATTAATACGTAACCCAAACCAACTCTAGATGAATCACATCACACAACAAAACCCTCAAGCCCATCCGGTAGAGACAATATAGGAGCGGACACAAGTCTATCTTTCAACGTTTGGAAGCTTTTCTCATATTTATGGGTCCACACAAACTTCACCTTCTTTTGAGTCAATTTTACAATAGGAGAAGCAAGGGAGGAGAACCCATTTACAAACCTTCTATAGTAAATCATAAGGCCCAAGAAACTCCTAATATCCAATGAGGTCAATGGTCTAGGCCAATTCCTAATCACATTGATTTTCTTGAGATCCACTTTTATGCCATCCCCCGACACCACATGACCCAAGAATGCAACCTTCTTCAACCAAAATTCGCACTTATCATATTTAGCATACAATCTCTCCTCCCTTATCCTTTGCAACACAACCCTCAAATGACCCATATGCTCTTCTCTACTATGCGAATAGATCAAAATATCATCAATGAAGACCATAACAAAGGAATCAACATAGGGCTTGAAGATTCTATTCATTAGGTCCATGAAGATGGTCGGTGCATTAGTCAACCCAAAGGACATCACCACAAATTCATAATGCTAATGTCTAGTCCGAAAGGCCATCTTGGGAATATCACACTCCCTCACCCTCACTTGATGATACCCGGGCTGAAGATCAATCTTAGAGAAAAAACTAGCCCCTTACAATTGATCAAACAAGTCATCAATCCTTGGAAGAGGATATCTATTCTTTATAGTGACCCTATTGAGTTGTCGATAGTCAATACACATTGTAAGCGAGCCATCTTTATTCTTTACAAACAACACTGGTGCACCCCAAGGGGATTGGCTAGGTCTAATAAATCCCTTCTCCAACAAATCCTTCAACTGCTCCTTTAACTCCTTCAACTTTGCAGAGGTCATACGGTAAAGGGGAATGGAGATAGGTTGGGTGTCGGGAAAGTAATCTACCGAAATCTATCTCCCTTTCGGGAGGGACATCGGAAAGGTCATTTTGGGAAGACATTAAGAAACTCATTCACAATCAGTACTGACTCAATGGGAGGGACTTTGGGCTCCACATCTTTGATCCTCACAAGTTGATACAAACACCACTTGGAAATCAACCTATGGGCTTTAATGCATAAGATGAACCTACCCCTTACTACCACATCATGACTTTCCCACTCAAGGACGGGTTCATTTGAAAATTGAAACTTGACCCTACGAGTTCTACAATCAATAGAAGCATAGTATGCATGCAACCAATCTATTCCAAGAATAACATCAAAATCAACCATAGCTAATTCAACAAGATCACAAGTTAGAATTTTATGCAATATGAAAATCAGACAATTCCCACACACCTTCCTAGGAACAATTGATGCACCAATAGGGGTAGACACATATGACTCATGCAACAATTCTGACTCAAAATGGAACTTTTTAGCAACAAAGGGGGTAAGAAAGGAAAGAGTGGCACCCGGATCAATCAAAGCATATACATCAAGATAAAAAATTTTCAATATACCGGAAACAACATCGGGCACCTCACCAACCCTTTGCCCTCCATGTAGAGCATAAAAGCAATTATGACTTGGGATACCACCTTGAGGACAACCTCTACCCAATAGAACCACATTTTAACCCCAAAACTTGCCACGATTTCTTGGACAATCTACTTTCTTGTGGTCAAGCTCCCCACATTCAAAGCATGCATTGGAACCCTTCAATCATGGGCCTTTATGACTCCCTCCACATCTAGGGCACACATCATTAGGAGCCATCCCAACATTACCTTTTTGGCCTAGGGAAGTCATTGGAAAACCCCCTATTAGTAGTATGAGGAGGCCTTTGGCCTTGAGGAAATCTAACACCCTTGGGAAACTGGCCTTCAAATCAGGCCATCTTTGCCTCATGACCCCTCCTCTTTCTCAACTTCTTCTCTTCCATTTGCTCGGCATATATCATCAACTGAGGTAAGTGCTTGTCACTAATAAGCATTGTGGATGGCACTCTTCACTTACCAAATCAGAGACCCCCATAACAAACTTGTTCATCTTTAACCTAGAATCAGCCACCAAGTGAGGAGCATGATTAAATTTGAGATCATACTCCCTCGTACTCATACCACCTTGCTTCAAGTTCATAAACTCAACTAACTTTGCTTCCCTAAGCTTGAGAGGGAAGAACTGATTAAGAAAGGGCAACTTGAATTCCTCCTAAAGCACAACATAGTTATTACATTTCTCACCTTTCCATTGATCAAACCAAATTTGGGCCACCCCCTTTAGTTGGTACGCCGCCAACTCCACCTTTTCATTTGGCCCCACACCCATAATAGATAAGATTTTGTATATTTCATTAATAAACTCTTGTGGATCTTCATCTACCTTTGACCCATGGAAAACTGAAGGATTCAACCTTATGAAATCCCTTACCCTAGCTCCTGGGGTAGTAGCATGAGGGGCTTGGGCCCCTTGTTAGACTTGATTGGCCACCACTTGGGCAAGCATAGTAAGGGCATCTCGGAACTCACCATTAGTAGGTTGCTCCTCGGGAGTTTGGTCCCGCCTTTCTCTTGTATTCGGCATGATCTAGCATAGAAAAGAGTAATCATTAGGGGGAATACTTTATCATAACCCTATAGCATGACTTAGACATGAAGAAGGGAAATATTTCCTAAAATATCTCATAGCCTCCTATTCATAGTCATGGCGTGCTTCACAACCATGAATAGGACTCTAATCGACATGGTGTGTTGGATTCTGAGGATCTATCAACCCAGTGCTCTGATACCAAGTTTATCACGACCCAAGCCTAGGGCCTAGGCATGACACGACGAAAGGGAACACAAAGGGGGCCCAAACAAGCCTCTTAGCATATCGTCACACATCCTTGGTTGCGGAAGCATACAAAGAGATATACAAATAAAAATAAGGGAAATGGGACTAAGGAAAAACTTACATCAACATCGAAGTCAAAAGTCAAAAGTCAAGCTAATACATAGTACACACCTTGTCCAACATACATCTCTAAAACTTAGAAAGAGCGGGGGCCAAGACAATGTAACCGAGCTCACT
>JAOTQR010078982.1:0-10877 GCA_025774065.1 Solanum ossicruentum
TTGTAATACCCTCATATTTCTTCATCATAGTGATATCATCGGTTGTTCCCGTGATTTTTTCCCGAAAGGGTTTTCCACGTTAAATTCTTGTGTTCTTATTTTTACTTTTTTGCTCATATTTCTTTTCTTTATTGTCGATATAATTCTAACAAAGTATACGGTTGTTATATACTTGATGTGTGGCATTGTCATACACTCATCTCATATTGCACATGTGCATCGACTCTGCGACGGTCATGATTCCACCTTATATGTGGCTTGCGACGTCTTGGGAGATTTTAGTACATGACCTGTGATGCCCTAGATCACTCGAGAGTGAGATAATCCTTCCCCAGGACAACTTTTAGTACACATCTAAGTGAGATCCCTTTCCTGTTGTAGCTCTTGAATATTTCATGGCTTACCATAATATTAGCAACTATGCTTCTACCTTCAATAAATGTTGATTGATCTTTCCCCACTAAGCCAGAAATTACCTTCTTTATCTCCTGGTAATGACTTTGGATATGAGTTTTGGTATTTTTGGAAGATTAAGTTCTTGAAAAAGTGAGTTTTGTATCATTTTGAGTTTCGAGTGTCAGATGGGAAATCTGTGACGGGCGATGTGTACAGGGCTCGGGTAAATATTCACCGCGGCATGTTGATCTGCGTTGATTCCATTAGCTCCAGAACGTCGAATCTGATGTAGGAGAAGTTACAAAACTTAAATTGTAGTTAAAATGGAGATTTTGGTTCAAAAATTGCATTTTCAATTATTTCCAGAGTCAAAGTTTTACTTTGATCATCATTCGAAGTTCGGAAGCTTGAATCAAAATTTCGACAGTTTCAGTAATTTCAGATGATGAAACTAATGCTAGAAATGATTTAGTTGTAATTTTTGGAGTTTAAAGGGTTGTTTTGCTATTTTGAATTTTAAACTGGTTTTTTGAGTTTATTGGTAACTCAAGGAGACCTTGGAACGGAATTCTGATACTTCTGTTAAGTCCGAATATATTGCCATTTTAGGTATGGATTCATGTCTGCTTTGTGTAATTTGGTTTATGAATGGACCCCGAGGGTCCGTTCGTAGTTGAGAGATTTAGCTATGTCCTACGACACCTTGAGAGATTTTAGTACATGACTTGTGATACCCTCGGGTTTTATGTTGTATCTTTAGCTCGATAGATGTGTACGCTGGCCCTGCGATAGTCTTGATTGCACGTACATGGCTTGCTATCCCCTCGAGTTCTATCTGGTAGCTTTAGCTTGATAGATGTGTACAATGGCCCTGCGACAGTCGTGATTGCACGTGCATGGCCAACGATGCCCTCGGGTTCTATCCAGTAGCTTTACCTCGATAGATATGTACATTGGTCCTGCAATAGTTGTGATTCCACCTCATACATGGCCTATAATGCATTGCGTTCATACATTCTATTTGCATTGCATCAGTAATGGCACCCATTATCTTTAATTGTTCTTATACATGTGTGTGTATATATATTGTGCACTAATTGTTTTAATGTAGGTGATAGGGACTCTTAGTTATTACATGCTTATCAGATTTCTCCTATCCAGTCGGTTAAACCTACTAGGCATATTTTTGTGTACTCACCTCTACTTTGTTTCCTCCCTATAGATCGAGCACAGGAACTACCTCACGGTAATTAATTTATTCTACTGGTGTTTCTTATTACTGTCCCAAATTTTAGCGATGAAGCTCAGACTCTAAGTCGTTGTTAATCTATTGAGACTTCTTTCATTGTTATCCTTATCAGACTTTATAGTTGACATTATGAGACAACGTTGTAATTAATCATTTGTACTACTTTTAGATGCTCTTGAACTCATGATTCCAGATTTTAGGGTTTAATTTAAGTATTGTGTTGCATTTGCTTTAGTTTTATTTTCTTTAATCGTGATCTGATTTTGGGTTGTGACAATTTGTGAGGTTTAGCAATAGAAGAAGAGGATCATGTAATACTACTGATTTTGTACCATTTTGAGTTTTGGGTGTCGAATGAAAAATCTGTCGATCCCATTAGCTCTAGAACGTCAAATCTGATCTAGGAGAAGTTACGAAACTAACTATAGTTAAAATGAAGATTTTGGACCAAAAGTAGTATTTTCAGTTGTTTCCATAGTTAACGTTTTACTTTGGTCAACATTCGAAGTTCGGAAGCTCGAACTAAAATTCAGACAGTTTCTGTAATTTCAAATGGTGAAACTAATGCTAGAAATAGTTCATTGTAATATTTTGAGTTTCAAGGGCCATTTTGGTATTTTGGGCTTTAAACTTGTTTTATTGAGTTTATTAGTAACTTATTGAGGAGACCTCAGAATCGAATTCTTATACTTCTGTTTAGTCTGAATTGTCGTTTCAGGTATGGATTCATGTCTGCTTTGTGTAATTTGTTTTATGAATAGACCCCGGGGGTCCATTTAGAGTTAAGAGATTTAGCTATGGCCTACGACGCCTTGAGAGATTTTAGTACATGGTCAGTGACCCCCTTAGGTTTTATCTTGTAGCTTTAGCTCGATATATGTCTACAGTGGCCCTGCGATGGTCGTGATTGCACGTACATGGCCTGCGGCAACCTCGGGTATAACACATCGTAAAATTACCGAAATACCTCTAAAATGAAATCATGGGCACAACATGTCTTCCAAAGCTCCAACTAGAAATCCGAGACCAGATTTGTGATCATCGTAGAAAATCAAGTGAGAAGATGGTCTTGACTCGATTTAAAAGCAATCGAAGTGAAAAATAATTTTCGCTAATTAAGGTTGAGATAATGTCTGTCTGTGCTCCTAGCGCGACGTAGAGGGGGCGCAGACTGACACTTTAGTTTTTTAAAAAAAATTTTGATGGGAATTGAATTTTACAGAAATCACAAAAAGACACTGGTCCACGCCCCTGGCGCGCGCGGAGCAATGTACCATTTTAAAAACTTTTCCTTTTAAATTTTGGGAAGGATATTTTGATCATTCCTAACCCACTTTTAAGTCTTGAAACATGTTTTAAAAGTTGTCTATTAGCAATTGAGGGTCCAAAAACCCATTATTTGTCTATGTTTCTACGTGAGGGTTTCTGAGAGAAGAAGAACAGAGAGTGACGAATTCTAAATTCAGGTGCAATTTCTTGAAGGAAACTTGAAAATTCTTCATTCCTGGTATGTAAAGGCTACCTAGAACATGGAATTGTTCTTCCATGTGCCTTAATACATGTAGTAAGATGATAGTTGATAGTTGAGAAGCCTTGAATTGTAATTCTTGAAACTTATCTTGAAATCTATCTTTAATTTCTACGCATTATCTTAAATTGATGATCATCCTACTTGTATTTACTATTTACATGTATTATTGTGTGATTGTATACCTAATTCGCATGATTCCCGTGTTGAATACTTTGAGAATGAATGTAGGGGTAATTGTCTGGAGCATTGCTTGTCTGAATGTGTTGATTATTAGAGTCTGAGTCCTGAGATGAGGGTATTGATCACTAAAATTGATGGAATTAGTGTTCTTAAAGATTAAATGATACTGAACCTTAGCTTTGAGAAAAAGAACCTTTTGTTGAGTTAATAGAATGTCAGATGAGATGATGTCCCTGCCTAAGGGGGAGGGGGTTTTAGTTGTATAACAAGCCTGATGTTGATAAACTTATGAGCATATCGAGTCATGGGAGGAGTATTAGCACCGAAAGAGGTAAGAGTGAGTCCCATTTATACTCATTAACTACGTTGCCAGCGTAGCAGAGGATTGGACTATGAAAGAGGATGTTTCCTTTGTCCCGCAAAGGACTTGACAGACTTCTTTGGGATCCCCGACAGACTCGTCCTTTACTTCGGTAAGGTACTGAGTGAATGTGGCAATGATATCTCTTTGTTGTATTGTTACAGGCTCATAGGTAGTGATTGACAATTATAGAAACTCCTAGATAGGCTTCATATTGATAGTTTTCTGATGTTGATATGATAGTGTGATGTCTTGACGGGTAGTGATAGGATAGAGCCCATTCTATACTCTGAGTTGAGGATGAGTGATTGATGAGCTACTGTGATTGTACAATGTTTACTTTAGCTCATTTTACATACAGTACATTCCACGTACCAACGCCCCTTTGGCGCTACATCATTTTATGATGCAGATTTTGTAGACAAAGAACTTCAGTAGCCTAATCGTTGAGGTTCACGGATTTCCAAACAGAGACTTGGTGAGTCCTCCCTTGCTTTGGAGGAAATATGTATCATTCATTATCTTGAGTTACTTTCTTTGATTATGGTGGCTATGGCCTGTCATGATACCAACTTAGACAATAGTTATAGAGGCTTCATAGATGTGGATTGATGATGGCTGATGTCGAGGTCCTTTCCCCTCTTCCTTTCTTAATATGGAGATTGTTTTCATTCAAAATTCTTAGCTTATGTTTTGATAGTGATGGTGATAGTCATGTAGCTCACTAATAGATATTTATCTCTCTGTTATCTTCCATTGAATGAACTGATTGGACGAAGGCGATGAGACTAGGTGGCCGCTTGTGGGCTTGCAATGATCTTCGAGTGCTAGTTACGCTTATGTCCCAGGGCGTGACGAACTTGGTATCAGAGCACAGAGTTAAAAGTGTCCTAGTGAGTCTACAAAGTTGTGTCTAGTAGGGTTTTGTTTATGGGTGTGTTATGCACCACACTTCATAATCAGAAGGCTATAGGACATTAGGAAGTGTTACCTTTCTTCCATGATCTGGATTCATGTGATAGAGTTTGACTTTATGGAAATCTCACCTAACTCATACGTTATATGTTTAAATAAAATGCCACCAAAAAGGATAGCCGCTCAAATAGTTGCCATAGCCCTGGCTGCTGAGAACACCCAACCTGCCTCAGTTCAGACCGAGGTTAGAAGACCGGGACACCCTGTTAGGACTGTTGAGGTCCCACAAACTCCCCTACTCAGTCCCAGCCAGCTCCCACTACCAAGAAAGAGTTTGAGGGAGCCATTACTATGTTGACCTAGTTGGTGGCCTCCCAGGGTAATAACCAAGGTCCTTAAGTCCCTAATTCTAACTCACAGGAGCCCTCAGCTACCACCATACTTAGAGACTTCCTGAGGATGAACCCACCAGTATGTACGGGATCGAAAGTAGAAGAGAACCCATAGAATTTCATTGATGAGATGTATAAGGTTCTGAAGGCGATACATGTGGATGAGATTGAGAGAGTTAAGCTTGCCTCCTACTAGCTGAAGGATGTTGCTAATATGTGGTACAATCAGTGGGAGGAGTGTAGAGGTGAGAGCGCGGAGCCTGCAGCCTGGGAGGAGTTTGAGACCAGCTTCCTTGACCACTTCTTTTCTCAAGAGTTGAGGGAGGCGAAGGTGGATGAGTTTGTGAATCTGAAGCAGGGAGCGATGACTGTGAAGGAGTACGGTCTTAAGTTTATTAATCTACCCAAGTATGCTCCAGAGATGGTGCAAGACATGAGGGCAAGGATGAGGAAGTTTGTGCCTGGTCTGGGTAGACATGTGCAGAAAGGGTAAGGCAGCTTTGCTGATTCAGGGCATGGACATCTCCAGAATTATGGTATATGCCTAGCAGACAGAGGAGGACAAAAAGATAGATAGAGAAGAGTAGATGAATAGAAAGGCAAAGTCAACAGGACATAAGCCTAGCCCATAAAGACATAATAAGGGTGATATGTCCTACTTTCACAGGTGATCATCCCATCCTGCACCATCTGTAGCAAGTGTGCCCATGCAGCCAAACAGGTATGATCAGAAATCTCATGGTTATTAGAATTTCAAGGCTCGGGGTGCTCAATCTCAGGTTAGTGTGATCCAAGGTCAAGGGGAAAGCCACCGTGTGGAAAGTGCGGTAAGCTTCATGTGGGAGAGTGCCGTGTCGGAAGAGATGTTTGCTATTCATGCGGAAAAATAGGTCACTTCAGTTATGAGTGCCCAAAGAGGAGATGGGGTAAGGGGAGCAGCAAACCACAGTCATCCACAACCCCTCCAGTGGGCAATCAGCAGAGGGGTACTACTACTGGTATAGAAGGCGGGACGAACCACCTTTACACTATAGGTAATCAATAGGAACAGGAGGTTGTACCAGATATAGTCATGGTATGCTTCGAGTCTTTACCTTTGATTGTGATGCATTGCTTGATCCGGGTGCCACTTTGTCTTTTGTGACCCCTTATATGGCTAGTAATTTTGGGATTCTTTCAGAGTGTTCGCTTGAATGTTATGTTGTTTCTACCCCTACTGGTGAGTCTATCTTAGCTGAGAGAGTTTATAGAGATTGTGTAGTATTCATCTATCATAGAGACACCTTAGTTGACTTGGTAGAGTTGAAGATGGTTGACTTTGATGTAATAATGGGCATGGATTGGCTTCATGACCGTTATGCTTCTGTCGACTATAGAAACTGGATTGTTAAGTTTCAATTTCCTAATGAGCCTGTCTTAGAGTGGAAAGGGTGTTCTGTTGCCCCTAAAGGAAAATTCATCTCTTATCTTAGGGCTAGAAAGTTGATCTCCAAGGGTTGCAATTACAACCTCGTGCTAGTTAAGTATGATGGTGTTAAATCTCCTACTCTTGAGTCAATCTCGATTGTGAATAAGTTTCCCGAGGTATCCCCTAATGATCTTCCTGGAGTCTCTCCTGATAGGGAGATTAACTTGGGAT
This sequence comes from Solanum ossicruentum, assembly GCA_025774065.1. NCBI lineage: Eukaryota > Viridiplantae > Streptophyta > Magnoliopsida > Solanales > Solanaceae > Solanum > Solanum ossicruentum. The sequence continues at coordinate 6,664 of JAOTQR010078982.1, forward strand.
TGATATCCTCCTAGAGACCAAACCCATTTTGATTCCACCTTATAGAATGGCAACCGCAGAGTTAAAAGAATTGAATGAACAGTTGAAAGACTTGCTAGAGAAAGGTTTCATAAGGCCTAGTGTCTCACCTTGGGGTGCTCCTATCCTATTCATGTGTAAGAAAGATGGGCCTCTCAGAATGTGTATAGACTACCGATAACTAAATAAGGTCACTATAAAGAATAAGTATCCTCTCCCCAGGATAGATGATCTCTTTGACCAACTTCAGGGTGCTACATGTTTCTCCAAGATAGACCTCAGATCGGGCTACCATCAGTTAAGGTAAGGGAAAGTGATATCCCAAAGACAACTATTAGGACACGGTATAACCATTTTGAGTTCTTGGTCATGTCCTTCGGGTTGACAAATGCACCTGCAACTTTCATGGACTTGATGAACAGGGTATTCAGACTGTATCTTGATATGTTCGCTGTCCTATTTTTTATGATATTCTAGTATATTCTATGGATAAAGAGGAGCATGCTAATCACCTTAAAGTAGTTTTGCAAATGGCTAAAGACCATGAGTTGTATGCAAAATTCACAAAGTATGAGTTTTGGCTCAATTCTTTGGCTTTCTTAGGCCATGTTGTTTCGGGAGATGGTATTCGGGTGGATACTCAAAAGATTGAAGCGGTTAAGAACTAGCTTATACAGACTTCTCTGATAGAAATAAGAAGTTTTTTGGGTTTGACAATGTACTATCGCATATTTGTTGAGGACTTTTCTTCTCTATCAGCCTCATTGACTAAGCTAACTCAAAAGAAATCCAAGTTTCAATGGTCTGAGTAATTTGAAAGGAGTTTCCAAGAGTTGAAGACAAGATTGACTACAGCACCAGTTTTGACTTTGCTCGACAGCACGGGAGACTTCGTGATACGCTGTGATGCCTCATGAGTCGGACTGGGTTGTGTTTTGATGTAGAACGGGAAGGTGATAGCTTATGCTTCCAGACAGCTTAAGATCCATGAGAAGAATTATCCGACTCATGATCTCTAGTTGGCAGCAGTGGTATTCGCACTTAAGATTTGGCAGCACTATTTGCATAGGGTGCATGTGGACGTGTTCACTGACCACAAAAGCTTACAATACGCGTTCAGTCAAAAGGAGCTCAACCTGTGGTAGAGGAGATGGTTGGAGTTACTCAAGGATTATGATATGAGCATTCTCTACCACCAGGTAAGTCTAATATTGTTGTTGATGCTCTTAGCAGGATGTCTATGGGTAGCACTTCCCATGTGGAGGAAGGAAAGAGAGAACTAGCTAAGAAAGTTCATAGATTGGCTTAATTAGGAGTGCACTTTGAGGAAAACAATGAAGGTGGGGTCAATGTTCAAAATGGGTCTGTTTCATCCTTAGTGCCAGAAGTGAAAGAGAAGTAAGACCAAGACCCTGTCTTGTTCCAATTGAAAGAAGCGGTCCACAAGTAGAAGGTGATGGTTTTCTCCAAAGGGGGAGATGGGGTGTTTAGATACTAGGGCAGACTGTGTGTGCCTGATGTTGATGTCGTTCAAGGCAGGATCATGGCTGAAGCTTATAGCTTCTGATATTCCATTCACCCTGGTTCTACTAAGATGTACCACGACTTGAGGGAAGTCCATTTGCTGGAATAGAATGAAGAAGGACATTGCTAAATTTGTATCTAAGTGCCCCAATTGCCAATAGGTTAAGGTTGAACATCAGAGACCGTGTGGACTAGCCCAAAACTTTGAAATTCCTGACTGGAAGTGGGAGACGATCAACATGGATTTTATCACTGGTTTACCAAGATCCTGAAAGTAGCATGATTCAATATGGTTGATTATTGATAGGAGGACGAAATTAGCCCACTTCTTGGCCGTTAAGACAACTTATACAGTAGAGGAGTATGCTCGACTATATATTCATGAGATTTTGAGGTTGCATGGGGTTCCTTGGTCTATCATCTAAGACAGAGGAACTCAATTCATCTCTTAATTTTGGAGGTTTTTTCAGAAAGAATTGGGTACGAAAGTACATCTGAGCACAACTTTTCACCCTCAAACTGATGGACAAGTAGAGCGTACTATCCAGACATTGGAGGATATGTTGAGAGCTTTCATCATCGAATTCAAGGGTAATTAGGACAACCATATGCCATTGATTGAGTTTGCGTACAATAATAGCTACCATGCCAGTATTTAGATGGCCCCTTATGAGGCATTATAGGAGGAGATGTAGATCACCGATTGGCTGGTTTAAGGTTAATGAAGCTGAATTGATTGGACTTGACCTTGTCCACCAGTCCTTGGAAAAGGTGAAAGTCATCAAAGAGAGGTTTAAGACAACACAGAGTCGTCAAAAATCTTACAAGGACGTGAGGAGAAAAGACTTGGAGTTTGAGGTGGATGATTGGGTGTACTTGAAGGTGTCACCCATGAAGGGTATCATGAGGTTTGGTAAGAAGGAAAAGTTGAGTCCATATTAAATTGGATTGTACCAGATTATGATGATGATTGGGGAGGTCATTTATGAGCTAGACTTTCCTTTCGAGCTAGATGAAGTTCACTTGGTGTTCCATGTGTCAATGTTAAAGAAGTGTTTGGGAGATCTTACCTTAGCAATTCCTATTGAGAGTACAGGAGTGAAAGATAGTTTATCTTACGAAGAAATTCTAGTCCAAATCATTGATCGACAAGTTTGTAAGCTGAGGAACAAAGAGATAGCCTCCGTTAAAGTCCTATGGAGGAATCAATTTATTGATGAAGCTATGTGGGAAGCGGAGGACGCAATGAAACTCAAATACCCGTACTTATTCAGGCCAAATAACGATGATGTTAAAGGTAATGTTTCTATCCTTGATGTTATTGAACTACCTTCCTTGAGTTGATATGCTAACTCCATTCTTGAGTCTAAGGTAGAAATGTAGAAAGTGATGGATAGTTGGAAGTTCGAGAGTTCCCGAGTGAGGAATGAGATGAGTTTTGAGGTTACTCGTGCTTTTATTCGACCTTTACTCATCATTCAAGGACAAATGATCCCAAGGGGGAGCTAGATGATGTAACACCTCATAAAATTACCAAAATGCCCCTAAAATGAAATTATGCGCACAATGCGTCTTCTAAAGCTCTGATTGGATATCTGAGATCGGATTTGCGATCAGCGCGAAACATCAAGTGAGCATATGGTCTTGGTCTGATTTAAGAGCAACCGAAGTGAAAAATAATTTTCACTAATTAATGTGGAACACTGTTTATCCATGCCCCTAGCATGACGCAGAGAGGGCACGGATTGACACTTTAGTTTTTTTTAAAGAATTTTGATAGGAATTGAATTTTACGGAAAATCACAAAAATACACTGGTCCACACCCTGGCGCACCGCAGAAAAACTTCTTTCTTTTAAACTTTGGGAAGGGTATTTTAGTCATTCCTAACCCATTTTTAAGTCTTAAAATGTGTTTTAAAGGTCGTTTATTAGCGATTGAGGGTCCAAAAATCCATTATTTTTCTAAGTTTCTACGTGAGGGTTTCTGATAGAAGAAGAATAGAGAGTGGAGGGTTCTATACTCGGGTGCAATTACTTAAAGTTAACTTGAAAATTCTTCATCCCAGGTATGTAATGACTACCTAAAACATGGAATTGTTCTTCCATGTGCCCAAATACATGTTGTAGGATGATAAGTGATAGTTGAGAAGTCTTGAGTTGTAATTCTTGAAAATTATCTTGAATTCTATCTTTAATTTCTATGCAATATCTTAAATTGATGACCATCCTACTTGTATTAACTATTTACATGTACCATTGTATGATTGTATACCTAATTCACATGATTCCTATGTTGGATATTTAAAGAATGAACGTAGGGGTAATCGTCTAGAGCCTTGATTGTCTAAATGTGTTGATTGTTGGAGTCTGAGTCCTGAGAGGAGGGTATTGATGATTGAAATTGATGGAATTAGTGTTCGTAGAGCTTAAATAAGGCTAAACCTTAGCTTTGAGAAGAAGAACATATTCCTTGAGTTGATAGAATGTCAAATGAGATGAGGTCCCTACCTGGGGGGGAGGGTTGATTGTATAACCAGTCTGATGTTGATAAACTTATAAGCATATCGAGTACTAAGAGGAGTATTGTAACAGCTTGGCCCCACACGTGCATATATTGTCCGCTTTGGCCGCCCATACGGCCGCACGGTTTTGTTTCTCCCAGGTTTCCCCA